>CANYCX010551078.1:0-20482 GCA_948193385.1 Breynia disticha f. nivosa
TCTACATTATACCTATGCACTTTGCTAGATATCCCGAATATCTATGACCCGTAGAACATGATCATCTACAAAGTACATACTAGTCTTAATTCATTTCTATTCCCATAGAAACAAGCGACTAGGGAAATTTAGAATGTTAATCTCAAAAACTTCCAGGTTCTACTATCAAGGTCCTCAACCTTGATACCTCAAGTGCATAATTAACATTCTTGGATATTTTATCATACAATATACCACAGGTCAATACATAATAAGATAAAATAATGCCTCATAATTTTATTACTCAATATTAAAAGTTACAAACAATGCATTGGGCTAGGGCTTACACTAACATACTACTCACTCACTCACAAAAGAGAATGTAGAACCTGGATCAATCAGTATTGAAGTAGTATATGTAAATATAGAAATAGTACCAATGATCACATCTGGATCCTCTACTGCCTCATCTCTACTCATAGCAAAAACTCGAGCCTGTGGTGCTGACCTTGCTGGAGCTGCTACCCTGCTTGATCCAGTAGCTCCACCTGTACAAACTGTTCCACCTTTGGAGGCCGCTCCTCCCCTATAAGTAGAACTAGAACCTCTACCACATCTACCTCTACCTGTACCAGTTGAAACTGTAGGCTTAACCTTACCAACACTACTCTACCTCGAAACATCAACACTCGGTACATCCTACCTCTATGGACAGTCTCTGGTAAAATGACCCGACTGTTTGCAATTATAACAAACTAAACTGTCTAGAACTCCCACCTGCACCTCTAAAACCTCGACTATCATATCACTGACCTCTCGTCTCTGACCTATGATGTTCCCTAGTTGAACTAGATCCAGAAATCCTTTGTATATTTCCTTCTTTCCTACTTTCTTTCTTATCACCCTCTGCCTCTAACTCCTCAGCTCTCATGGCTGCCTCAGTCAGTACTACATATGTCACGTGTTTCAATGCAATCATGTTGCGTATTGCATACCTGAAACCTCTATCGAATCTGTCTTTTGTCTTCCGATAAGTGTCTATATCCTCTAGAGCATATCGAGAAAGTCCAGTAAACTCAGCCTTGTACTCAATAACAGTCCTCTGCTGCTGTTTTGAATCTAGAAACTCAATCTTTTTCTTCGTCTATAGAGGAAGGGTGTACTTTTGAGCAAACTTTCATAAGAAACCATCCGAAGTCAATGTCGGAGGATCATTCTAGCTATTTGGAACTAACTCTCACCAATTCCAGGCAACTTTCTCTAACATAGATGTAGTATACCTCAATTTTTTCTCTGGAGTACACCTAATACGTGTAAGAATACGCTCTCTCTGTCTCAACCAATCATCTGCCTCTGAAAGATCAGTAGTGCCCTCAAATATTTTTGCCCCCTGCTTCCTAACCTTAGCAAAATTCTTATCAATATTAAGATTTTGACTACCAGAAGCTCTAGTCTAATCCAACATCATTTTTTGCATCATCTGCCAAAATGGAGCATATGTAGAATCATACAAAGGTATAGACATAGCAGGCTATACTGCAGGCTATGCAGGTTGCTCAGGAGGTAATGGGCTGACCCTTGTCCTTCTACTGACTCTCTAGACTCAGTTGTACTGTGATCATGTGATGCGCCATCAAGTGGTTCCATCTGTTTTGAAAAAGTTCAAATTCGTTTAGCTTCCAAAACATGTGATAGAAAACAATTTTGGCACAATCTGCAGGGAATCTAATCCCTGCTCTGATACCACTAAATGTGAACCTCATTTTTAAAATCCATTTAACCTAATAAACCATATTCTTTTAATAATAATAAGAAATCAGAGTAAAAATAGAGGACAAAGAAAATGAAATAGGTATTTTATAAACAACTCGGCCTCAAACATTCGTAACATAAAATATTTTACAGCGAAAACATAAAGAAGTTTGAAAACATTCAAACTCAAAATAGAAACATTTATACAAGCTGTACAATATGTACACCGCAAAATCTCAAAGCTGAAAGCACTCAAAACAGATGGATGGAAACCTTAGACAACAACGAACTCTGACAGAAGATCACAGCAGCTCTGGTCTAAAAACATCTATCTGTATCCTGCGCATCATTTAGACAATTTAAACAAAGGGTGAGTATTTCTCAATACTCAGTATGCTTCTTACACAATAATTGATTCGTATAATTTAAATGAGTGCAGGGACAATCAATATCCCAATAAGAGATATGATTCTCCTTTATCCTAATCAAACAATCATTTCAAAACATTTTAACATAACCGAAACATTCGCATTTCAAACTAATCTCAAATCATCAGAGTAAAACCTCAATAAGCGAATGAACCATCAAAGAAGATCATGTGTTCATAAAAACAATACAGATATGAACATAATTTCAATATACATAAGAAATATGTTATGCTCAACAGTCACTATAAATATCGTATCAACGTTCTTAAACATTCATAAAGCAATAACCTGAATTGAACATGTTATAAATGAATGTGAATTAAATGCATATGAATGCTATGCAATCACATGCGAATGTTTGTCCCGGGGTCTTTCTTTTCTTTTCTTTTTCTTTTCTTTTTATTTTCTTTTTCTTTTCTTTTTCTTTTCTTTTTCTTTTCTTTTTTCTTTTCTTTTTCTTTTCATTTTTCCCTCGGTCCTAGACCGATATCGTACCCAGTATGGCATCGAGAACTCTCTCGGAATTATTGGTCCTAGACTGGCATCGAGCTCACTCCCGGAATCATCAGGCCCAGTCTGTATCTCATATCCGTGTCACACCATAATGCAACACAATGAATGATCAATGCATTGATATAACAACATCTCAAATCATGTATGCTCAACATGCTCAATAAAGCAATCAAATACTTCTCATATCACAAAATCAATAAAGTATCTGGAGCATGTAAATCACTCATATATCAACCAAACATTAATATATCAAACAGAGCATACACATTCAATCAAGTAGATTTCTTAGATAAATAATCAAGCAAGTTCAATAAACATGCCAATACACATGAGCACTTAAGCTTATACATAATCAATCGATAATCAACCATACGAATATGATCCAACCATATGTCAATTAAGACTATATCACAACTAAGACCATATCAAGATCAATTCATACACTTCATTTTTCATATTCTCATGTTCAATAAGATATATAAGAAATCAATCATAAAGAACATCAACCATGTGTCAGCTAGACATAAACATCCATTATTTCATTCATAAACCAAACAATCATATCAATCATGAACCAATCATAGATCAAACAATCACATTGTCAATATGGTTCATCTAGAACCTAGCAACTCAACATAGCATTATAGGGCAAATTTTAAACATATAGAAAATTGCCTAAAACAAAATACGAATCAATTTGTAAGCGTAAGAACACTTACCTCAACACAAGCAAAACAACAATCTAACACAGCTCATAAATCACTTCAACGTCGTAAAGATCCTCTTGTATGTAATGAATAGCATACATGGCATTAAATGCTATTCATACATTATTTCTAACTTAATTCCATTCAAAAATAAGAATCTAACGAAGTTTACAATTTCAGTTTCAACCATTTGTCAACCTTACTAAAACCTTAGGTTTTCCACTCTTTTCATCAACCTTTCTTCCTCAAAACCATCCTATCAAATCCCTAACTTCAAGTTCAAATTCTCTGCCTAACTATCTTCATTTCCAGCAAGCAAAACCTTACATAACATCCATATAAGTCAGCAAACATCCAAGCATCTTATGTACACCATCATACAACTTACCTTATGAACTTGAATGATTGATGGCAAAAGAAATCCCCCAAAACTCTTCCTCTGATCAAAACTTAGCTTTTCTCAATTTTCCATGCTCCTATTTTGCTCTGGAGTGAAAGGTAGGTAAAATAAGGTTTCTTCCGTTTCTCGATTGTTCATTTTAAATATTTTTCAAGCAAAACAACAATCCACGCGTGGTCATATTTGAAGTACGCCTGGTCGTTATGATTGCGCGTACTTTACCTCCCACAACGTGTAGTTTTCAACTCTAGCACTTTCCCAATTTTCTTCGACTATTTCGTCTCAACCTTTCATCAATCTTTGATCAACCTTTATATATTGAGGTTTAAACATTTATTTATCATATTTTAACGACAAAAAATATCCAGAATATTACACATACCATACCAATGCTTTCAATTGTAGCAACACAATAGCACAACTTACATAACATCATACCCGTAATCTTAAAATGTACTCGTAACATTAATGTTAAGCTCCAAACACTTCTCACCATCAATCCAAGCCATCTCCTTCATATTCAAGAATCAAATCAAGTTTCTTTCATAACTTGAAAGCACAACTTAAAACAACATTACCACAACATATCAAAACCTTAAACTCAAATTAAATCATACCTCACGATCCCAAAGTTGAGTTGAAAAACAAATAGGTATACTGTCTCCGCATATCAGACTCAACCTCCCAAGTAACTTCTTTCGGCGAATAGAAACTCCATTTCACCAATACCATCGGAATCTCACGATTCCTCAGTTGTCTCAACTATCGATCCAAAATCTCGACTAGCTCCTCGTGATAGGTCAACTCCTCTTAAACCTCTATGTTGTTGTCAATTGATACGCAAGTGGTCACACTCTCTCGGTAATCTCATAGGGTCCGATATACATAGGACTCAACTTGCCATATCTCCCAAATCTAGTCACTCCTCTCCAAGGTGAAACTCTTGACAAAACCTTATCACCTACTATATGCTCTATCTCTCGGTAATGTCGGTCGTAGTAACTCTTTTGACGATCTTGAGTTGCTTGCATACATCTTTTCATAACATTCAGTTTATTCAGGGTTTGCTGAACCAACTCTAGTCTCTCAATCTGTCGCAAACCCTCCACATCCAGTATGCTAGACTTTGGCACTGTCTACCATATATAGCCTCGTAAAGTGTTATCCTAATAGTTGAATGGTAGTTATTTTGTTTTTAAACTCAACCAAAGGAAAATGATCATCCCAAGTACCTCTGAACTCTAACACACATGTTCGGAGAATATCCTTAACTGTTTGAATCGTCCTCTCCAACTAACCATCTGTCTGTGCATGGAAAGTCGTGGTAAACCTCAAAGGAGTACCCATCACATCCTGTAAACTCTGCCAAAATTGCGATGTAAGCCTAGTGTCACGATCAGACACAATTGAAGTAGGAACACCATGTAACCTGATAATCTCAGCAACATACAAACCAACAAGCCTATCCAACACATCCTCTTGTTGGATAGCTAAGAAATGAGCTCATTTTGTGAATCTGTCAACACTAACCCAAATAGCTTCATGACGTCGAAACGTCCTTTGTAATCCGATAATGAAATCTATGGTGATCTTATCCCACTTCCATTCAGGAATATAAAGTGGTCTTAATTTTTGAGTTGGTCCTTGATGTTCTGACTTAATTTGCTGACAAGGTAGACATCTAGCAACGAACTCAACTATATCCCGCTTCATATGTACCCACTATTAGAAGTCTTTCATATCTCAGTACATTTTAGTGCTGCCCGGATGAACTAATAACACTGAATAATGAGTTTCTATCATCAACTCATTCTTCCATTCTGGAATATCCAGAACACATAGCCTCTCTCCATAATATAACAAACCATCATCATCAAGTCGGTGTGATGTAGACACTTTTCCTTTCTCAACTTTCTTTTTTATTTGCATCAAATGATCATCTGCACTCTGTTTTGATGTAATGAAGTCTCTCATCTGAGATCGAAGACTAATATTGCCTAACATCTAATTTTCGATCAGATCCAAATGTACTTGAAGCTCTCTCAATGCAAATAGAGACTGCTTTTTCCTTTTTTCTTAAAGCATCAGTAATTACATTTGCAATTTCAAGACTATATTTGATCGTACAATCATAAGCCTTCAGAAGCTCTATCCATCTCCTTTGTCGAAGATTTAGCTCTCGCTGTGTTGTAATGTATTAAGACTTTTTTTATCAGTGAAAATCTGAAAAGTCTCCTCGTACAAGCAATGAAACCAAACCTTCAGAGCATGAATAATCGCAGCTAACTCTGTGACACCCAAAATTTAGCTATCACCCGATGTTATATATAAATTCTTCAAAGGTGATACCTAAATTCTGGGCATCATAAGTTTAGTGTAGAGTTTTTCAAATTTTGAAATATAAACATTCACACATTCGTTTAAGAAATATATACATTCATCCTTCATTCATAAACATATGTTTTTACAAAACTGTTTAGGGTTATATAGGAAAAGAAATTAAGCTAATCCCATTTCAAACATAACCCTTTCAAAATGAGTATCCTTTCAAAATGAGTATTAAATACATTTTCCAAGCAAGTGCGAAAAACAGGAGAGAGAAAAACTTCAGTCCTCCGCCCACCTTAGCTTTTAGTCTATACTCCAAGTCAGAAACATCCAAAAACTGAGCACCTTCCGTTCCAAACCGTCTCCTCAGGACTCTAGCGAGACCCAGTAAGCAACACTTACCGACATGGGCAACGATCCACCATTTTATTAAATCACATACTTATATTTATTCAAATTCTAAACATATTCAAGGTAATAAATATGATCACAATCTCAGAATTTACAAAATAACAATTAATCACACAGCTAAGATATGCAATTTCACCAAAATTAGCAGAAAACAGCACTCCACGCGTGGTCAACCAATACTACGCGTGGTGGCCAGGGACTACGCATTCTCACCTCCACCGCGCGTAGTACAAGTACAAACAAAAGCGTGGTCGACCCAAACTACGCGTGATCAGGTCGACTGCGCGTACTTTGGGGCCATAACGCGTACCTTGTAACCACACCGCGTAGCATGCTATTTTCCTGGCAAAAACTCAAATCAAAACACTTCATTCATAAAAAATCTTCACACATTTCACTCAACACAACCTAATACAATATTCTCCTAATTCACTTATTCAAAACACAGTTTAATTGCAAAACAGATCTCCATAAAATCCTAACAACATATTCAACAACATCATAGGCATGTCTCAACACATAATATGATTCATTTCAACCAACAAGTCTTCAATTTCATAAATCACACAACCTTCACAACATTTCATATCAAAGTCAAAACCAAAACTCATCCAACATCCCATTATGATCATTTGACCCATAAATGAAATTTTTTGTGCTCATTTACACTTTCACTTGAATATTTAGTTATGCCCTTTTAGCCATATACCGACATTTGCAAATAGACCTTTTGGCCGGGAGTTTGTTTTGGCCTGGCACATTCATATACACGTCTGTATATCGAATATCATCCACTGTGCCCAGTGTAGCATGTTTTATACACTACCCAAAATATTTGACATTATGCGCTAAACACCGAATGTCTAAGACACTGCGCACTAAGCACCAACTGTTTGAACATTATGTGCCATAACCACTCCCTCGTCAATTCTTTAATTCACACAGATTCTTTATAAATCATTTAATGACACATGTTCACTAAGAACCTATGTGTATGAATGTCATTTACACTATATGTCAACAACAACCCATCAATTCCATCAACAAACCAAACCTTGACATTCCAACCAGAAACACACATATGACTGATTATATATTCTCACACTCAGGTTTAACAATAATCACCCAAACACATTCATTCCTAGTATGTCATATACAATCCAAACACCATAACATTTACCCGAATGATGCCACCATGTATATGATCAGCACAAAACAGTCAAAACACATACCATAAGTCAATAGATCACAACATATAACACATATCATTCATCGTCATACTCATCAATCTTATACCAACAATCTTTACCCAGAATAAATTCTAACATTAAGTCAATCCATCAATTACAACAAACAGTTATCCACACAAATCACACACAAGGATGGTTGCAGTCGTGTTACTTACCTCGCAAGACTCGTCTAACGTCCAGGCTGAGAACTACCCTCTCCTTGATTCAATCCTCCTATTAACCATTAAAACATACACCAATCACATATATGCATAAAACTATGCTACACAATAAATAAATGTTGTTATTACATTTCTATAGTTTTAAAGGACATATTCCTTTTCTTTCTTCTTTCCTCATTAATACTACCCACCAACCATCTTCACCTACTTATTCTTTATTTCTTACCAACCATCTTTAACGCTCCCTATATGTTTATACATTGTTATGCTTCCCATTTTCTGATACATCATCTACACTTTAATTCACCGATTTTCTTCCTAAAACCCTAAGCACTTTTCTATTATCAATTCATATTCACTCACTACTCAAGACCCAATTAAATTGACCGTTAATATCACCTTACTAGAGCCCAAAGAAACTTACCTAAGCAATGATACTTCGAAATGAACTTAGGGTTAAGAAACCCAAAGTCGTCACTTTTCCATATCTACCTTTAAACACATATTTTAGGTACCTAAACCATGATTTAACACAAAATATGGTTACCAATGGATAGTACATACATTAAGCTTTCCAGCGAGCCATATTTCGCTCAAATCGGAGATTAAACGAAAGAAATATTGCGTCGGAAAGTTAAGTATGATTTAAAAACGGGATTGAAGGAATTCATCACGAGAAATCTTACAGAATTAGGATCTCCAACAGATTTTAGGACTCCCTAACACCAAGATTCAGTGAGGTTCAAGATTGGTTAGGGTTTTCGACTAAGGAAACAGAATTTTTGGAGAAAGAACGTGAGTGAGGAGAGACATAGGCAAATGTATATATATGATATCAGTTTTTGACGATTTTACCCTCCGATCGCACTAATCTATTATTCTCTCGTTTTCTCTTTCCCGATCGACTTAAACACACCCGATTTTTATTTCACACTAAATTCTACACCTTCCACTGGAGCATTACTTAAAATAATTTGCAAAAAATTTATGTAAATTTTTATATATTTATTAAAATCTTGTCATTATCCAATTTTTAGGACGTTACAGTTCTACCCCAAAGTGAGGAAATGAGTGAGGATATCGGCGGCGCATCTCCGCTTCGACCTCCTAAGTGGCCTCTTTCGGAGAATGGAAACTCCATTTTACTTTTACCATTGGAATTTCCTTATTCTGCAGCTTCCAAACCGCCCGATCCAGAATCTCTACTGGTTCTTCCTTATATGTCACATCATCAGAGATTTCCACTACTGGCTCTGTGATCACATGGCTGGGGTCTGAACGATAATGCCATAACATGCTTACATGAAATACATCATGTAGTCTGGAGAGTTCATCTGGTAATCTCAGCTGGTAAGCTAACGATCCTAGCCTCTTTATGATCTTAAAGGGCCAAATGAAATTAGGACTTAGCTCCTACTCTTTCCAAACCGCAACACACCTCTCCAGGGCGATACCTTAAAAAATACTTTATCTTCCACTTCAAAAGAAATTTTCCTCTGATGTTTGTCAGTGTAGCTCTTCTGACGGTCTTGTGCAGCTTTAATACACTTATTAGTAACCTCCACCTTTTCTACGGTTTGCTGCACCAACTCAGGACCTTCAATCTGCCGAAGTCCTTCAAAATCCCAAAATACTGGGCTTCGACATTTCCTGCCATACAGAGCTTCATATGGTGCCATTCCCATACTGGAATGATAGTTGTTGTTGTACACGAACTCTATCAATGGCAAATGCTCGTCCCAGTTTCCTCTAAACTCCAAAATACCGGCTCTCATCATATCCTCTAGAGTCTGTATAGTTCTTTATGACTGACCGTCAGTCTGTGGATGGAATGCTGCACTAAAATGTAACTTAGTACCCATAACTTGCCCTAGACTACCCCAAAAATACGAGGGAATCTAGGATCTCTGTCAGATACTATGGAAACTGGCACTCCATGGAGTCTTACTACCTCAGCCACATATTTCTCTACTAATTTGTCTAGAGAATCATCCTATCTGATTGCCAAGAAATGCACAGATTTGGTTAACCTATCCGCAATCACGCAAACTGCGTCGTGATTTTGGAACATCCTGGGCAACCCAATAACAAAATCCACGGTAATACGCTCCCATTTCCACTCTGGAATAGCTAATGAATGCAGCTTCCCAGCTGGAGCCTGATGTTCAACCTTGATTTGTTGATAGCTTAAACATCTCGCCACGAATTCTGTGACTTCTCTCTTCATACTCGGCCACCAGTAAAGCTATTTTAAGTCTTTATACATCTTGGTACTGCCTAGGTGAACTGAATATCGAGAGGAATGTGCTTCCTGACGAATCTCTTCCTTCAGTTCTGGACAATTAGGCACACATAATCTCTGTCCATAGTGTAAAATCCCCTGATCATCTAGCATATAAGGTGTTTCTTTTCCCCATTCCAGTTTTTCCTTTTCTAACTTCAACTTCTCATCTTCCGTTTGCCTTGCCATAATCCATTCTCTTAACGTCGTTCTCACCGATATGTTGGCCAGCAAACCCTCTTCAATCACATCCAGGTCTAACCGTAGTTCCCGCGTCGCAAAAAGTGACTACACATTGTATGCAGGTACTTCCCCCTCTCTAACGATTTCTAACATAGAGCATCAGCCATAACATTAGCTTTACCGGGATGGTATTATGTCGAACAGTCATAATCTTTCAGAAGCTCAATCCATCTCCGTTGCTTGAGGTTCAACTCTTTTTGGGTTGTAACGTATATTAGGCATTTTTTGTTAGTGAAAATCTTGATGGTTTCTCCGTAGAGATAATGCCTCCAACTTTTAAGAGCATGAATAATGGCTGCCAGTTGAAGGTCGTGCGTCGGATAATTGAGTTTGTATAGCCTCAACTGTCTGGAGGTATATGCAATCACCTTCCCACTCTAAATCAACACACCTCCTAATCCCATACCAGAAGCATACGTATAAACATCATACTCCCTGTCCTCTGATGGTAATGTCAGCACTGGAGCCTCCATCAGTCTCTGCTTAATCTCTTCGAAACTGCTCTGACATTTCTCATTCTATTCAAACTTAGCATTCTTCCTTAGTAAACTAGTCAGCGGTCTTGCCAGAATTGAGAAATCCTGGATAAAACGCTAATAATATCCTGTCAAGCCTGGGAAACTCCGTATTTCAGTCACATTCCTCGGAGCTTTCCATTCTTCCACTGCTTTAATTTTTGAAGGATTTGGTTGCATGCCCAATTTAGAAATGACATGGCCCAAAAAAGCAATTTCCTCCAGCCAAAATTCACATTTAGAGAATTTGGCATACATCTGCTTATCCTTCAAAATTTGTAACGCTACCCGCAAATGTGTCTCGTGCTCATCTCTGCTCTGGGAATAGACAAGAATGTCATCAATAAAGAAGACCACGAAGGTATCAAGATAGGGCTGGAAAATTTTGTTCATTAGGGACATGAATGCTGTAGAAGCATTGGTTAACCCAAATGGCTTCACTGTGAACTCAAAGTGGCCATATTGAGTCCTGAATGCTGTCTCAGGCACTGACTTTTCTTCTACCCTCAGCTGCCAGTACCCCCACCTTAGGTCGATTTTATAGAAAATTACTGCGCCTTTCAACTGGTCCAGCAGGTCATCAATTCGGGGCAATGGATATTTGTTCTTAATCGTCACCTGATTCAACTGACGATAATTAATACAAAGCCTCATGCTGCCGTCCTTTTTCTTGACAAACAGTACAGGCATTCCCCAGGGGGAAATACTGGGTCGAATGAAACCCTTTTCAAGCAGCTCTTCCAACTGCTTCTTAAATTCTTTCAACTCTGTTGGCGCCATTCTATAGGGTGCTATAGAGATTGGTGTTGTACTAGGGACAGTCTCAATTTCAAAATCGACTTCCCTGATATGAGGTAATTCGGGAAAATTCTCTGGTAATACATCCGGATATTCTCGTACAACTGGAAAATTAGACACCCCTACACTAGTATTTGTGGTATGCATCACACTGGATAGATATGCTTCGCACCCCTCTTTCATCAAACTTACAGCCGGAATAGCATATATTAGACAGGATGGTATGATTCTCCTATCCCACACAAACAACACTTCCTTTTGCCCATTCACCTCTAACAGCACTTCCTTAGAAAAACAGCCCACTGTAACTCTATCGAGAGCCAATCCATACCCAGAATTAACCCAAAATTTTCCAACCGAATAACCACCAAGTCTAGTCTAAATTCCCCGTCACCAATAATAATAGAACAGGCTTTGACTGCCTTCCTAACTCGCACCACTTCCCGATACGGCATAGTTACCTCTATTATATAATCTAAATTTTGTACCCTCACATTAAATTTAAGTGCATGATCATAATCAATAAAAGAGCATGAAGCACCAGAGTCAATAAGCATGCATATAGGAAAACTCGAAACATAAACCGTACTGGAGATCACATTTGAGTCATCCATAGCTTTTCCCTGAGAAATGGCATAAACTCTGGCTTGTGGGGCTGTTGTGGCTGGTGTCTGGTTAGTTTTGGAAGCTCTAGCATGTGATTGTGATCCTGCCCTTCCAGACTGAGCACCCTGTCCTCTGTTCCACTATCACGGTTTTGATTGTCTCCCACACTGCTTTGAGGACGCCGAGCTTTAGACTCGTCGTATCTCTTCTGGTAGCAATCTTGCTCTCGATGCCCTAGTTTCTGGCAGTAATAACAGATAATGCCAGCTCTACTACCCCTACGGCCATCGAAACCCCTTCTCTCACCAGGCCAAGGAAAAGATCTTCCTGCAGAGCTTGCTCCCGCAGACCTCTTCCGGTGCGTATTGAGAGAGACGAGTGAATTTGACTTCATAGTCGGCTACCGACAGATCTCTTTGCTCCAGCTTTACAAATTCAGCATTCTTCTCCCTTCGGTACACTGGTGGTGTGTATTTCTCAGCAAAAACAGCCTGAAATACCTCCCACGTCATTGTAAGAGGTTCACTTGAACTTCTAGGGACCATGTCCCACCAGTTAACTGCCTCCCCTTCAAACAGCGAAGTTGCATACTGAACCTTCTGTACAAAGGTGCAACTCATCCTTCTTAGAATCCTCTCGGTATCCCTCAACCAATCTTCAGCAATGGAGGGATCCATTGTGCCAGAGAAAACCTTTCCTGCCAGATTCCCAATTTGCTCATAGTTTGTATCGATCTCCAACCTCTGAGCTCGAGGTATCTGCTCTCTCACAGTCGTTCCTATGAGATCTAGGAGTTGTTGGATACCTGGAGGTTGATTTGGTGCTTGTGCCTGAAGATTAGAAGGATCATGCTCACTAGCTCGAGGAGCATTCATGTTTCCTTGCACTGACTCGAAAGAATCAGCGGTGGCGTGTGCACTTTCGCCCTGTCATTCTTCCATTTCTAAATCAAGTTAAAAAATAAAAATCAGAAAAACAAATAAAGAATTCCATTTGGAAAATCATGAAGGATAATGTATATTTGTGACGCCCAAATCCGACTATCACTTAATATATATTTAGGCCTAATGTGGTACTCGTATCCAGGAATCATAGGTTTTGAAAATAATAAGTTAATAATAAAAGAATATAACGAAATCATCTAAACAATAAATTTATATGAATTACAAATGTTCAATATATATATATATGTATAAAAATAACATTCTTTTTAATAAATCTTCAGTGCACGGCTCGCCCTAATTTTTTGATTCTTCTGGTAGCAAGATCACCATCACACCTCTGTTGTACCTATTAAAGATCTGCCCACACGACAAACATATAACGCGGTGAGTTGTGAAACTCAATAAGTGACACTACCTATATGGACAACATCTCATGTTCATTCACAATTATCAAATGAAATCACAATTAACAACCATCATAATCAAATCAATTATCACAAACTCAATTTTATCCTTTCCAACATTCATGTATGATTAACTTTGGATTAATTTAGGATAAAACCAATAAAAACAATCAATTCTGGCCCGGCTGACCTACTACACGGTCTGGACTGTGTAGTTCAACTCTGGTCCGTGTAGCGGACCAATAGAGGTATATGGTCTGGTCCGTGTAGTACAGTCCTGGTCCGTCTAGTACTCCAGCACAGATGCACAGACATTTTCAACCTACACGGACAAGACCGTGCACTTCTTACCTTGTCCGTGTAGCACTCCAGCACTCATTACACATCATTTTTCACATTTCACTAACTTCAATGCATATATATAAGGCAATACAACTATGGCATAACACATTAACATTCAAAATTTCATATGCCTAAACACCTTAAATCATATAAACTCACCTCTTCCAAATCAACAATTCAATACCTTAACATATACATACCTCATGCCTCACAATTTAAACATTATAATTAAACCATCACATATACACCTCAATTTCACATACCACTTATTTTCCAACACACACAACCTATGAAATTTCACTCCATTTGTACTTAAACGATACAATTTCTCATGACATTCATAAACCCATATCGTAAACATATGCACTGTTTCAAACACATACCAACAAACACATACAAGATTACATTCTCAATATTTATAGTATGTTCATACTTGTGATCGTAGCAATTATTTCAATCATTTGCCATTATAAATCATATTCTCTTAATCACCTTATGTTCACACAAGCATAGTCATATACTGACATGTATACCAGAAACTCACATCACATAAAAGTATGGCATGAATCACATAATTCTGGATCACAAGTATGAATACATATATATATATCCACAACACAATTCCATTTTCATGGTTTATATGGAACTAAACACACTCTTAATTTCATATAACATATCATATGTGACTTAAGAGATGCGAATGCATGTTATGCAATTCATCCCCAAACATAAATACCCGGGATCCCATATAAGTTATAATTTGCGCCCTGTTTTGGCCATTTGATCGACGTTTGTAAACGGGCCTTTCGGCCAGGAGTATATGGTTATATAATTGGATATCCACATTTATGTAAAGGTTAAGTACCCCCAACCCATTTCATGTTTGGTGGGACTCTACCCAAACCCACGCCAGGAAGGTTTTTGATATATCCTTATAGGTCAACTTAAGATGTGTGATAAACCCTTTTACGCCCTATTTTGGCCTGGCACATTCGCATACACATATGTATATCGAATATCAACCACTGTGCCCGGTGTAGCATGTTATACTACCCGAATATCGTGCATTAAGCACTCAGACATTATGCACAAAGCACCAAATGTCTTTAACAGTATGCACAAAACACCACCTGTTTTTAACAGTATGCACAAAACACCAACTGTTTGCACACAAAGTGCTATAACCACTCCCTCGTTATTTTGCTCATAAAGAGCTTTATTCTTTAATCAATTTGCTCACCAAGAGCCCCAATCATGAATGCATCATATACATGAACAGTTTGAATCGTCAACTCATGCATTCATAAGTCAATCATGCTATGCTTCACTCTCATAAGATTGAGTTTACCATCAACAATCTCAACTCATCAATATTCAATTAAGCACAGCCAAGAACACTCATACATATGTAATGTTCACTCAGAATTTATATCATACCAAAAAGGTATATCATAGTTCAACAAATCACATTCAAATGCCCACATTTGCAATAACTCATATCAATTTCACAATTATACCAGATTATTCAAAATCATAAAAGTTCATACAAATGCTTACAAATTGCAATTCATTATTTTATTTCCTAAACCTTAAAAAAATATGACACATTGGTGTCCACAACATCAATCGAACATTTGGTTGCATTTGAACCTAGCAGAACATAAACATGCATTGTTCAATTAGGTCATTTATGCCATTAAACAAGATAGCTCCCTATTCATTTATCAATCATGTACGCATTTAACAAAATCTCAACGTAGCTAACATAATCAATCCTCAACACAATAACAACATCATCCCACGTCATTCTAACAACAACAACATTATTCCATCATATCAATTCAACATATTCATACCATAATCAAACATTCACACACAAAGGCATACGAATTAGGGAAGCTATGCTCGTGTTACTTACCTTAGCCAACATCTAAGGATTTCTTCATAAGCCTTCCTCACCGCTATTCGAATTTCCTATTAACAATATCATAGTTTAAGATTCATTACATTATAAAAATGAATGAATATCTATGATGTATACAATTATGTTATTGTTATTTCTTCTTCTTATATTTTCCCCTCTTCCTTTACTTAACACCAACTGCCCTTAATATACTAAACAAGTTTATTTAGATGTTCCTCAACATCATATATCAACTAAACATCTTAATAATATAAATCTCCACGCTTTCCCTTTGCTAAATCTTAAGCATATTCCTATCTCTACTTCCATCTCTTTCGACAAACATTACCCAATAAAATTGGCATACAAAACACTATCAAAGAACTCCAAGGAAGCTTACCTAAGCAACGAAATTCGAAAATGAAACTAGGGTTGAAAAACCCCAAATTCGTCATTTTGACGTGCCAATTTCACGTACCTAAAGCATGAATTAACACCAAAAATAGTTACTAATAGATAGTACACCCGTTAAGCTTTGCAACGAGCCATATTTTGCTCAAATAGGAGCTTAAACGAATGAATTATACGATCGAAAAATTAGGTCATCCACAAAAACGGGATTTACAAACTTAACTCAAGAAATCTTACTGAATTACGAGCACATATCGATCCTAGAACTCCCAAACACCGAGATTCCACGAGGAAAGATGTTAGTCTAGGGTTTTGGAACTTTGGAGAGAAATTTGGAGGAGAGAAACGTGCATAGAGTGAGAAAGAGAGAGAGGAGCCAAGTATATATATATCTAAGTCCGATTTTGGACGATTTCGCCCTTGACCACAATTGGTTCTCTCTTCTCTGGTTTTCTTTTTCCGGATTGACACTACACACTCCGATTTATTTTTCTTTTTAACTAATTAATTATTTTTAACAAATTTTCACATCTTTCCAGCAAATTATTATTTTAAATAATTTACGAAAAAATTATTTGTACTTTCCTATGTATATTAATTCAAATTTCAATTAAACGAGAATTGAGGAGAAATTGAGGGTGTTACATGCCGACTGCCAAGGTAAGTAACTAAGTTTTGAAATTAAAATTAAGATTTAAGAATGATTGTGATTTGTGAGTTTGTGACTTGAAGATTATTGTGGTGGATTTGTGGTTGTGGTTTATGCTATGTTATTTTTTAATAATTTACTAAAAATCTGAAATAATTAAGTTTTGCCAAATGAGAATGCTCCTCCATTGTTTTGATAATTTACTGAAATGATTAAGATTGGTGGTTGTGAATTATGCTATGTGACTTGTAACTTAATTAATATTAGGATTAATTTTTTGATTAATGATTAATGACAATGAATTGTTTGTGAATTAAAAATTGTTTGTTAATTTCTATTATAAATAGGTTAGATATGTGAGTTTCTTCGAAAAAATTAGTGTTTGTATTATGTATAATTTGTACTTTGTATTAGAATATTACTTAACCATTATTATGTTTAACATAATTTTTGATCAACTGATTCTCCCACTACGAAAATTTTTTGGGTCTGCCCTTATATATATATATTCTTCCATTCATTCTTAGTATATATTGCATTTATAACATTTAAATATTCTATAATTAATCATATATATGAGTTAGATTACTTCCTGTCAACTGAGATGCTTAAAGCTTCTTGAATTCCGGCTCTGATCTTTCGTCTAAAGGATCATCCTAGATATGTTAAACAATCATATATAATACATCACACATAAATTCTATATGAAATATCATATATTTATGCATGATTACTCTACTCTTTTTGCTTAATCCAATTCTTGTATCATCCTTAAAATTCTTACGATTCTGCAATTATATGCTCTTTAAAATCTTTAAGAAAAGTCTGCATTTATATGCTATATACTTACCTTATCGGTTGCTTTTATCTGATTTTATTGACTCGACCCTCTCCATTTTGTTTTCAAGGCAATAGTTAATGAAGGCTGATGATCGATGATGAAGATTGATGATCGATGAAAGTTTAGAGGTTTTAGAAAGGTTTTTGGTTGTTATTTTTCGCATTCTGAAGTGAAGAAAAACAACTGCTTGCTTTTTAAACCAAACTTGCCAGAAATCCGCCAAATCGAGATGGTCATGTCGCTTTATGACATGACATGTGATGATCCACACGATCACTGTAGTAATCAGCACAACCATTGTGCTCATTATTTTTCGACAACATGATCGTGCTCATATTTTTCTTGGAGCACGACTACTGCGTTCATCGTGCTGAAAACCTAAAATTTACCTATAAAATTCTAACACTGTTTCATATACATATTTACATATAGTATGAATCCAACATGTTTCTAAACTTAATATATTTAATTTGTTCTTAATTTTCGTGTTTATTTCACTAATTATGGTTATTAGGATAGGAATGTTATATGGAAAGTCACTAATAGTCCATAACACGATAGCATGCATAACAAAATTTTGTTTTCTCGACACATCATATGTAATGATCTCATTGTACCAAATACTTATTAACTCTGCTATTAATGGTTGTGAGAAGATATCTAATCTTTACTTAAGAACAGTTAAAAACATCTCCTCATCTCGCGTACACGTCGATTGAGGCAGGTTATACAGTGTCAAGATCACCAGTTAACACGAGTGCTGCTGACCAGATGCCCCAAAAGGATTAAAACCGTATGTGCACAAACTCAACATCACGTTTCAAGATTCTTCTACAAAATCTTGATACACATGATTGAAATGTTTTCACGCTTCAGTATATGAAGAATGTCTCATCACACCTTTTTCCTGTACATGTTATGTATGTCATCGCATGTGACCATTAGTGAACTTCAATGCAAATAATCTTTGCAATCTCTTTGTGATTGACAAATAGAACATCTGAGAATATTGAACTAGTTTAGTCTTCATTTGCTTCTGCCTTGGATATCCCACATAGTACAAGAATCAATCTCTGCGATTGTAACCTAATAAATCATGCAAATACTTTTGGAAAAATCAATTGCTTTGTACGACAAACTAATCCTTCGACCAATTTTTTTCATGTCATAATATGTATCTGGTAACTTTGTCTCAGACTGAGAAATATGTTTAACATAATCTGTTAACATGTCGTATCCTCTATGTTATTTTTACTTTGGATTTTAGGTTAAGTAATTTAGTCATCATAACCAATTGACTAATATCACATCTTAGACCATCATGACTTAGTTGCAGTTTTTAACATTTTGTACATAAGTTGAACTTCTGAATTTAGGGTTCGGAATGTGAGCAATGTTTGAAACTTTTTCTGCTTCATTTTGTTGTTGATTTTTTATATTTTAAAGGATGTGCTTTATCAAAATATTTTTTGAAGTAACTTTTGTTTAGTTATATTTTACATGAGCAATAAGTGATTAATAGTTGATATTTTATTTGTAACGCCCTCAAATTTTAAGAATTTCCATAATTTATTATTTATTTTGGTAATTATGAGAATAAATTTTTCGCATAATAATATTTAATTATAAATGGTGGGAGAGTGTAAATTATTTAAAAATTCTAAAATTTGGATGAATAGTAGAAATCGGGAGAGAGAAAGTTAAAAGGAAGGCTGAGGTTGGAGCCAGGGGTAAAACGGTCAAAGGACGATATATATATATATAGATAAAAACATGTGTCTTTCTCATTTTCATCCCAAAATCACGTTTTCTCTTTCTCAAACCTAAACTAAACTTTCCAAAACTTAAATAAGCTAAATCTTGTGGAAATCGTAGTAACCGGGAGGTGTGAATCGGATTAAAGCTTGTGTTGGTGAGTGTTCTTCATTCTAAACCTATTAATTTCGTTTTTATGGAACATAATTTTTCCAATGAGAATATTTCATTGAATTTAGGTTGGAATTAAGTAAAATTGGTTTGGAATGGAAGGTATGAATGTGTAGTAACTTTGGATAACAAATTCTAGGGTTAATTTATGGTTTTGATGGTTGAAAATGAAGTTTGAAGTAAGGGTTTGTAAAGTGACGAAAATGGAATTATGACACTTAGGTTTGTTTTGAAGTTTTGGTGATGAGGTTAGTTTCTTTGGACAATAATGAGGTTAAATGCATAAACAATTGGAGTGGGTAATGTACGTGGTGGAAGTAATTTTGGATCAGGGAAATTTGTTTAGAACTTGTGTGTAGGAAGTATGAAAAATAAATATGTTGGTTGGTTGTTGAATAGATGGAGTTGTAGCATTTTATTGGAAAAAGGGATATTGAGTGAGTTAGGTAGGTGTTTGAAATAAGGAGGAGGAAAATTGAATGAAGGGTAGTTGAATTAGTTAATGAGGAGAGATGAAATAGAAAAGAGAATGGTACATATATACATGTAAACATATTTACATTGTTAAAGTATTGTTTTAGAGAGTAATAATGAACCTTTGATTAATGTAAACTCGACTTCTATATATATAGGAGGATCGCAAACAGGAGAGGCAGGAGGATCGGGTTCCCAGGCTGGGAAGTGATATTT
>CANYCX010551101.1:0-51483 GCA_948193385.1 Breynia disticha f. nivosa
AGATGTCACTCACATTCTCATTACTTAAATCCAATAATATAGTCAAATTGGATGAGATAGCTTCGACAGCTTATTCTTGACAAATGAAGTTACTAAAAGAATCACGAACAATTCAACACTTAATTTGTTGCTTCAAGACTCTTTTAACTACTCGTTTCCAAAACTTAAAGATACGTCACTAAAACATTATCTTCACATTTGGAATACTCCCACTGGGATAAAGCTCCAAAACTCCCACTAAAGTTAAGAAACTACTAGGATTAAGTTCTAAACTCTAAAATTCTCAAATTCCAAAATTTAAAAATTTTCACATGAGTAAAGAACACATAGCTCCCACTGAAACTAACATCTATTTAAAGTCAAGATCAGGACCATTCGCACTCAAGGAAGATGTGGTTACAATGCTCAATGATAATCATAAAATATTTCAAAATACTTTACCCATCAATTCTTTTTCTTCCTTCAAAATTCTCCCACTCGAATGGGCTGATCATGAAGAAAAATAGCCCTAACATCTTATATAAACATGGACACATCCATTTTATTCCAATTTTAAAATCGATTCACGAAGAAATGATTACCTATACTCGTTACTTACACTCGCATATACAAGTCTACTCATATCCTTCAATGATAATATATGTCTGCATGACACAATCCAGTAGCTTACTTAAAGCACTTCACGTATAATTTCAGTCATATATGAATAAAATACACGTGTTCATTGGAAACATCTTATGAATAATGTAGCTCTGTCATTCTCTTGACTAAACCGCAAACTTTCATAAGAACCGTAAGCAACGATCTGTGAGGGTATGTTAAAGATCATGTGGCGTGAGCCAACATACATCTTAACATGATTATGAAGTACGATTCTTCCTTATATTCACATAATTCGTATTTTACAATTGGAAATAAACACCTCATGTTCAAATTCATATCATCACTTAAGCTTAAACTTCAATCAAATCCACTCATAACTTTAGTCAGTCCTAGCATCCTTGATTGAATCACATCTTGACAAACAAGACCCAAGAAGCAACTAAATGTCCTCGTCTATGTGATATATGCCTTAAGCAATTATGACCATTACGATAATAATCATAACACAAAGTGACGAATACATTAGGCCTACAAGCCTACCCCTCAAACCAACATCAACAAATGACAACAGAATTGGATTACAATAAGAATTCATATTCACTAATATTCACACTATTAGTACATCGCAACAGACATCAACCACAGCTAGGCAACTCAACTCAAAGAATCTCCTAACAGTCTAACTATTAGCTAATTGATCAAAACAATTTAGGCTAATCCTGGCTAGAATTACAAGCAATGAGATTATCACTAAGATAATGCTTGAACCAAATGATAAAATTTATCTCTAACTTATTAGAGAACTGTAGTCCATACTCAACATAATGTAAACAAGAATATTATCATTGAAAGATCTATTAAAGACGTACTTTAATAAGTTAATACTTAAGTGTCACTTTAAAGAAGATGTTAACTTTTCAAGACTCACTTTAATAAGTTAATAGCTTCTTATCTCCCACTTTTCGTGTCACTCTTGACGCGTTTGACTGATCTCTCTTAGATACTTCAAACAGTAATGAAGACTACTTAATTCTTCAACAAGTAGGATGAAGCTTTGAATTAATCGTCTTCGAAAGATGAAACACAAAACAAACAATTTAAACATGATACACTTCACACTTCAAAGTGTATACTCCAAAATACGATATTTTGGGTAATCAAGGTATTTCGGTAAAACATCTTGATTCTATGTTTAAAACTACACTTTAGTTTAACAAATCTCTCAATTCTTAAGAATTCTAATTCTTAAGCTTATTCCTTACCTCTTGTCCTTAGTTTAAGAAATTTCTAAACGTTCTTTCCAAGAACTTTCTTGACAAATAACCTCGTATATTTGTCAAGTTAGATTGTTATTTCATGTGTCTCCCACTTGGATAAACCACCCTAAGGAATAACATCTTTTTGGTGTATTTATGCGCAATTAGTTACCGATTAACTAATATTACTAATTCATGAATCATATAAGCTTCTAAGCTTTCATACACAACAATTGTGTTTAGGTATCAAATGTAGAAGTCAAAAGACCTCGATCCATCGATCCATTAAATTTGATACTAATATGATTCTTAGTAACTCATTCATCATTTATTACACAAAGTATAATGATGCACACAATGGAATCCTCTTATTCAACTTCGCATAAATTCACAAATATGTCGAGCATATAGTATATCCCTTGAATTTTGACTCTCAAAATCAAGTTATTAAAAACACTTAGCTTCTAAACATGCATTTGGAAAACTAATTTCCAACGTATGCGATTAATACTACCTAAGTCTAATGCATAAACATTTACTTAATATTAATCGACTTTCTAGGAGTAGTAAATAGTAAAATAAATATTACACAAATAAATAAACAATACTATACAATTTATTGTGTTCAAGATAAGGAATTTTATCATTATACTGAATTTAATATTAATACATTAAATTTTAATCTAATGTTTGGTTCGCATAAAACGAGCTCTTCACATATAACCACAGAATTATTTGGGCTACTACATTCACTAGACCAAAAAGTAATTATTAATAATAAATTCTATTTTAGTTCCATTTTCTAAGTTACTATAACTTAGTCAATTTATGTTCATTACGTTATAAACTAAAATTACAAAAATTTTATTTATCTAGAAATATAACATTTCTAATAAATTGTACTAAACAATTTATACGTCCAAATAATATTTAAACTTATTAAACATTAATAATGAACATTGAACCAAAAATACTAATACCCAACGAATGACATTTTACGACTTAATTCTTATTAAGTCTTGCCAATACCCAACGAATGGTATTGTCAACTTATTACATAATAAGTTATTGCGTCTACAAAGCACGTATGCACACACAATGAACTTCACAATAGTATTTCAAAAATTAACGTTGCGGGAAATTCTATATTACCCAAAACACTCAAATCGAGATCATAATTAATACCGCATTAATTATTATAAGTAATTCTCATTACTTAAACCTTTCTCGATTTACTAAAATTTTACCTCGATGAATATACTAAATATTCAAACGTCCATAAAATTTTAGGTTATGCTATACCGACTAAAATTCTAATTAAAACCAACTTAATTAGCATAAGTAATTCTTATTACTTAAATTTTGTCAAATCATTAAAACCAATTTATTGATTTTCGACAAATCACAATCCCGATGACATAATTATGCGATTACGTCTAATTTTCGCAAACTGAGTATCACAATTATATCACGTCCTGATTTCTGCCACGTTGGTCACTAAGATCATACGATGTTCTTAAAATGTAATTTATTGGGTCGCATCCAATTTTGCAATATTACAATTTATTTCGCTCATTTCTGGAATTTTCCAAACCAAAAAAAACTCGTAAGTATTTTCCCGCAGAAAATTACTTTACAATTTCCAACAATTTTGCCAAATCATACCTTTAATTAAGAAATGAAATTTCTTCTCAAAAATTAATTTCCGGATTTCATCGTTGATTTTGTTAAAACACATTATACGATTCAATCATTAATCTAAAAGAAAAATAATTCTTGATTTTAGGATTTCAAAGAAAGAATTAGAAATTTAATTTCTTTTACGCTCGCAGAACTCGTTTCGCGGACATTTAATGATTTGACGTTATTTATAACGAATATAAAATAACTATTTACTATGTAAACTAATTGCATAATAAATGTCTAATACATATTACAAACACAATGTAATTTATTAGAATTTAATTTGACAAATTATTATATTTACAATAATTAAAATACACAATTTTAATTAATTATTCTATAACACATATAGAATTACGTCCAAAATATTAAAAAAATATACAATAAAGTTCTAATTCGTCTTACAAACTTATTGTAATTTTATTAGAATTTTATTTGATCAATAGATACATTTAAATTAATTAAAATACTAAATTTTAATCAATTTTAAATGAAATTAATACTTATGGAATTCAAAAACTTACACAAAATATACCACAAATTCCAGAATATTGTACATAATAATTTTTGTCAACAATTTGGAAAAATTTGGCCTCAGGAACTTCTCACACGCTCCCCCACGCCCAAAACGTGTGGAGGAATACACTGATCGTGCGCGTGGGTGTGGCCAGTCGCTACAGCAACACGCGCGACACGTGTCAAACTCTTATTGGCTGCAGCGTGGTTCGAGCAGGTGGGTGAAGACGCTGGTCGGTTCGTGCGTGGGTCGGGTTGGGACGGGTCGGGTCGGGTTGATCTGCGGGTCTCCTTGGCCATGCGACACATCGTTTGCCTAGAAATGACACGCCGTTCACTCTTACAACTGACGCTTAACCGTTTATCCATTCAAGCGACGCGTCATTTAGGATGAACGACTAGTACGTCTGTCATTCGGTTGTGCAGAAGGAACTGGCCGCGACGCCCAGTCCCGGCCACCGCCAGTGGTGGCGCGTGCAATCCACGCGCCAGCTTCCGAAACTGTTCCGGAGGATTGAAACACTTTTCCTATATGTTTTCGGCCTCTTGAGTTCAATGTTGTTGTCGGATTTGCCAAATTCCAACAAATTAGTTTCGGATTCGTACCGATCTAGGGTTTTCGGTACAAATTTGACGACATTTATACAAAATAAATCTACCGAATTAACATAATCAGTATCCTCAACTTCCTATAAAATTAATTCTAAAAGTTTTCAGACTTTCGACTCTGATACCAATGAAAGAAATCACATATATTTGTTGTATATATGTGATTTCTTTCAGGAATGTAATGATCAATTCATCCTTTTAAATTAATGGGATAATTATGCCAGGTACGATTTTTGTTTTTAATATTACATCACTAGTTATTGATTTTCAGGCTTGATACTTATTTTCCTTTTTATGAAAGTTTGTTTACCTTTAATACGGTATCTAACTCATTGTTTCTTCATTGGATCTTCCTTTGGTCCAACCCATTTCTCTTAATCTATAAATCGACTCTAGATTCTTCCATTCTTTTTTTAAGAGATGTTTTGAATTTTTGAGTTTTTGATTTTCGTGTTTCATTAATTTTGCTCAGTTCATCATTATGATTCACCAGATATTTCCTCTCTCTTCTCATGCTTCTCCCTTGTTTCTTACATAGACACTTTTCATTTTGTGTTTCACTACTAATTCATTTCTTTTTTTCTCATTTTTTGTCTCTACCTATTCTCCTCCATTTTACACTTCCACCTTTCATTTTTATCTCAATTTAGCTGGTTCAGCTAGTGATGGGTGAGAGGCCTTGGAAGGATCAAAAGCTTGATTCTGGTTATTATTTCAATGTATTGCATGTTAATAATAATTGCTTACTTCACATCGTTTCTTGAATTTCAGGGTTATACTTGGAAATGTCAGCAACTATTGTCTTCAAAATGTTAAGTGCCTTGTTCTCATTGTGAGGAATCCACGGCAAACAAGAGTAAGCTATTTTTTTCCCTAATGGACTGAGTAAACTTTGTTTTAGTTAGTATTTCTCTATTTTTAAATGACTTTTTAATTTAAATCTAATTATTATGGGGGTTTACATTATTATTTACAATTTTTATGGAATTTGATTGATCTTTAAATAATTTAAACTAGATGTATACTTTTTTTGCTTTTTTTTTTACTTTAAACACTTTTGCTTTCCCATTTTTTTGTGACTACTTGTTTATATTTTGTTACTAATTCTCTCAAATATATCTTATTTGTTTTCTAGATTGTTTTATCAATTTTTATTGCCATGTTTTTGGTTATGCTTTCTTAATTTATAATTTTTTTAATACATATAGATAAACTTAATATAAATTATCTGTTTCATGTTTTTATTTTATTTTCATATTTCAAAATACATTTCAAATGTAAACGTAAAAAATATTATTCTCCATCTGGTTGTTCTTAATATTTTGACATTATTAATGTATTTGATTTTTTGTTGATATATGTGTAATCAAAAATTTATGAAAATATTTTACCTGGTTGATGTAGATCTTCAACAAATCTTGTAATATAAAATTTTTGTCAGGTGGGAAGATGGTGGTGTTGGTAGCTTGCAGTGTGGCTTGGGAAATAATGTATGGAGTGTAACTTAAAAGTTGATTATGCAATTTTTTTTTGTTTTTACTAAAACTTGCAAATAAAAAGATAAAGGAAGGTAGATATGTAATCAACCCTTAATTAATTGGGGGGAATGAAACAATTGTAATGTGGACTTGGCTCTTTGAAGTTGTAAAATTGGGCTTCAGATCAGATGAGGTATTATTTTCTCTAATGAATACATTCATCACAAGCATAAACTCTTTGACTTTATAATTGTAAATATGTGCCTCAAATACAATAAAATTATATTAGAAAAATTATACAATTAGTGAACTTCAAATTTATATATTGTAAAAATATTACAAAAGAATTTTAATTTTATAAAGAGTTAAAATAACATTTTAATTTGTAGGAATAACTAATTTTTAATTAAAACCAATTTGAATGTAAATCCCATGAAATATTCCATTTTTTTTTCATAATTGAACATCTTTCATTTTGCAAATCACCACTTGCTTCTAATAAAAAATAATTCAAAACTCACTAATTATTTATTGCCTGTCAACATGTGTGAACCTTTTACTGTTGAACGAATGAGAAAACTGATTTTGTTAATCTATACATTGTTTAAATAATTTTTTTTGAATGTACATTGTAATTTTAATTTCGATAAGTTCACATATGTTCACGCAAATCAAATGACATTTACAAGTTTACATTAGTTCACATATGTAATTTCAATTTGTTATTTCATAATTATCAAAACACATATTCTAGTTCACATTACATTTATGTATGTTAATTGACAAAATATATTTCTATAGAGACTTTGTTTATAAAAGCTTACATATCAACTTTTAAAAGAAAAATGAACATTAAAGATAATTCACAAAGATTCATAGAAAACCATCATTATAATCCAAATGACAATTCTTATACGTGAAACATGATCATAAGATCAAATAATCATAAAAAGTCTTCAAATTAATAATCACTTTTCTCCTCTGTCAATTTGCTTTCACTTTCATTATTGAACTTTTTAGTTCATTTTACCATAATTCAAGGTCTTTTTTTCTTTTCAGATTTGGCTTTCTTCCATATCATTTCAAGTTTTCTTCTTCAACTACTTCAGCAAACTCTTTCTCATAAACTTCATTTGGCTCTTTCACTACCAAAACTATATCAACATTACAAAAAACTTCACACACGTTTCATTAAAAAAATGAAAATATGATTACTATAAAACATTAATAATTATTCACATTAAAACATGTCAATGTTGAACAAATATTATACCCTAATTCATAACAAAAAGTTCACAAAAGTTCGCATAAGTTTATGTTTTGCTATATAAGCTCATTTTCATTTAATTTATCAAAACAAAAACCCTTATTTAAGAATTATAAATTCACACTATAAAATATTAAAACAATAAAACGAAGTCCACGTACATTCTATCAAGACTTAAAATGTGATTTCTGCAAAATATTTATTACAAATTTGAATAAAAATATTCATAATTATTCACATTAAAAACATCATGCACAGTAAACAAACTAAATATTGTGTACAATTTCTGTCACAAAAAATTCAAATAAGATCACATAAGTTCATTTTATGCTATATAAACACATTTTAAGTAACTCATCAGAAAAAAAATCCTTTTTCATGTACTATAAAAAGCATTCACAATTGTTCACGTTAAAACATAATCAACATTAAATAAACATTGTAACACAATTTTTAATACAAAAAGTCCACAGAAATTTACATAAGTTCAACTTATAACACAAGCTCATTTTTTAGTAACCTATCGAAACAAGCTAATTTATAAACCACAAAAAAAATTCACGAATG
Source organism: Breynia disticha f. nivosa (assembly GCA_948193385.1). Taxonomy (NCBI): domain Eukaryota; kingdom Viridiplantae; phylum Streptophyta; class Magnoliopsida; order Malpighiales; family Phyllanthaceae; genus Breynia; species Breynia disticha. Next base: position 7,980 of record CANYCX010551101.1, read on the forward strand.
TTCACATTAAAATATATTAATATTGAACAAAAATGAGACACAATAGCTAATTTAATAAAATTCATAAAATTTCACAAAACTGCACAAAAAATCAATAGCAAGTTCGAAAACATCCATCCTTGTAAGTAATCATAAGAGTCCACGAAGAATACAGTTATTCAAACGAATATATATTCTACCAAAATGATTACATTTATTGAAACGTGCATGATATATAGCAATGCACCATATGCAAAATTCATTTACAACTAATAAATTGTCCCCTTATCACCATTACTTAACATGAGTCTTCTCATTAAAAAATTATTTCTCAATCTTTTTACAATTGTTTATCCTCTTTCGCAGAAAGCGATAAACGTCGCCCATGTACGCACGAAAACAAAGTTAAAGAATTAACTAGTGTGCCAGGAAATTATAGTTTTTCCGAACTAAAATAAAATAAAGAAATGCGCACACAATTTGAAATCAAAACCCAAACGATTGCAAATGGAAAATTAGGACGATCTTTTTCAAGGGTCCTTGACTTAATTGTTACGAATCATCAATGACAATAATTGATAACAAGAAAAGAAAATGAAACTGACAAAATGTGAGGAATAACCAAAAATAAAGTTAACAGGATGACAAAGTAGCATGAAAGTGCTTACAATTTTTCTTATTAGAAAGTGATCATCTATGTGTTTGATTTCTCCTGTATTTATAAGCATTTTTCCCTTGGCATTAAATCAAATATCCCCTTGATTGACTGGATAGTCTTTGTTCCATGCATGGCAAATCAAATATTCTTTCATATTTGATTTATTTCTCTTTTTTTAACACCTTGATTCTTGTAATATTCTTCTGCCTTATTCGCTGAAAAGGGTTTAAAATCTATACCAATAATCAGACATGGTCGATTAATTCGTTTTGCGGACCAAAATTATTTTTGGTATGAACAATCTTAAAGTATTTAAGCTTGAATGGTGTCTTAATTTACACCACATTTTCAAGCTTACAACAAAATAAAAAATGGACCAAGCTCTCAAGAATTTAAAATAGACCCACCAAAATTATCTTGACATATGAACACTTGAATATATTTACTGGAACAACCATCCACATAACTTTCAAACTCCAAAATAAACCTCCATCCTCCATTCTCGACAACAACCACCATCAACTTCAGCAACCTTCAACTCTCACCAAATAAGCCTCTATTCTCTAGAACCACTTACCGTCTTTAAAACCCATCAAAGCTAAGCCTCCAACTTCTCCAAAACTACATACCATCTCTAAAAAACCCATCAAAGCCAAGCCTCCAACTTCTCAATAAACTCAAACTCCAAACCTCCAAATTAAAAAACAATATTGCAGTACTCTTTAAACGCAGTAATCGGTAAAACTCATCGACTGTCTCTGTTGTTCAAACACTAAAATAGAAAATCCAATATCAAGAAACCTTCAAAACATGCCCCATTCACAATGCAATCCAAATAAAGCTGTCTACACACAACCAACAAGAAATTCGAGGTATCTTTGCATTCTTCCTTGGATTTTTAGCTAGTCAGAGGCCAAGGCTTGACTTGATCTTTGTGTTTGATAAGATTTGTGTTGTAAGAGAGGCCATAGGATACATTTTTTGCATATGTGATGATGAATGAAGGTATACTTATTGTTGGTTTTTGTTGTTTGCTTGAAACTGAGTCTTCTTGTAAATGTGATTAGCCCATATTGTAGAGGAAACTCTGTAAAAAATTTTCCAGGGACTATGTCTCATTTTGCATGTTCTTTTCCATAGACTCGCATTATGTGAGACCCAGATGGGCGGTGTTCAAACACTAATTACAGTAAAGTCTTGGATAAGTAGCTGACCTCCATCGAACAATGGAAGCGCAAGATTCAAACATTGGAGCAGAAGATAGCAGAGATGGAGAGTGAAGTGTGAAGGAAGGCTTAGAGACTTTTGACACTTTGGTTCAGTGCCTGGATGAGAAGATGTCTTTTCCACAGTTGTGGGACAACATCTGAGGAGTCTTTTGGCTAATATCTCCACATGTCAGACTCAATTGCAGGAGATGGAAGATATTCTCCAGAGCTGTCATATCCAATAGAGCGAGAAGGTTCAACACACTAGTTACCCATTCTTGTAGATGAAACATTTGTGTTGTTCCTATCTTGTATGTTTTAGTAGTTTATTGCCTGTTATGTAGCAGACTTGTTGACACTTTGATGTAATGGCCAAAGGTCAACTCTTATTTTGCTCAAGAACACTTTGAATGAATATGGTTGCTAAAATTTCCTACATTTATTTTATCATAGGATGCTTGAATGATTGTGGTTGATAGAGGCCTACCTTTTATTTATGACAAAATGCTTGAATAATTGTGGTAGACAGAGGTCTACCTTTTATTTATTCAAACACTTTAAAATATATCAGGTTCTACATTATGATTTTCCCATATAGTTGGGAAATATTTTTTCAGGTACATGCCATTGACGAACTTGGAGTGAGGCTTTCTTTGTAAATTTTCCAGCCAGTGTGTATTCCCTCGAAAGGTTTCCTGGATTCTAAATAGACCTTCCCAATTGGAGGACCTCTTGCCATAGACCTTATCCTTTGCGCCCAAAGGTAATACCAACTTCCATGCTAATTCATATTTCTCAATTTTTACTTGCACCCTTTTGTTGTATGCTTTGGATATCTTCTTCTTTTTAAGGATCATCTTATTTAGGGCTTTTAATCTTGCTTCATTAAGTTCTTTTATCTCCGTAACTATGGCCTGTTAAAACTCATCCATGGTAAGGTTATTTGTTGGGACACTCTTAACAATGGAATAAATGCCTCCATTGGCAACACAATATCATGTTTGTAAGTTAAACTGGGCATAATTATGCTAGTTATGTCTCTCTTCGAGGTGCGATAAGCCCACTAAGTCTTTGGTAATAAGGTATGTCACTCCCTTGGGTTTTCTTCCATCATTTTCTGCAGAAATCCTATAATCATTTTGTTAGAGGCCACATCTTGGCCATTGGCCTATGCATAGTATGACATCGATCTGATGAGTTTGATGTCATAATCTTCTATAAAAGCTTTGACTTCTTCTCCAGTAAACATTGTTCCCTGGTTAGTTATGATGAATTGTGGCATTCTAAACATATGGAATATATTTTGTTAATAAACCAAATTACATCGACTTGTTCCACCTTCTTCATTTGCAGGGCTTCCACCTACTTAGTGAAAAATTCAGTAGCCACTGTGATGAAAGAGTGACCTTTGGAGGAAGAGAGATGTATTTTTTCCAATGAGATCCATGTCCAACATAGTTTTCTGATGTGAGAAAACTTTCTCACATGTATTATCTATATATTTCCATGTTTTTAGCATTGCTTACGGTCCTTGGTATATTCCACATAATTGTCTAAGATCTGGGGCTAATAATACCCACGTTGTCTAATAAACCAACTCATATTTTTCCAGCTTGATGTTCTTTGCAAATGCCTTCATGCACTTGTTTCATCACATTTATGGCCTCCAAAAACTCATGTATTCCAACAACAAGCCATCAAAACCTTTACAGTAAAGTGTATACCACAGGCATTGTAATGTTTGTACTTTAATCTTATACAAAGTTTTTGGTCTTGGGTCTGTCAGGTCTTTATAGGCTCTCTTCTATCTTTTGCCACATTTGCATCTGTGCTAAATACTTCCACAGGCATGCCCCTGGCTTTAATTGACGGGTGATTTTGTTTGTGGATTAGGACAAATTTGTGTATGAGCTCCTCTGACATTCCAATTCTAAAAGTTACTTTGTCATACTATATACTTCCCAATTTTGACTTCTTAGAACGTGTTCCAATGTGACTTCTTAAAAGTTACCCAGTAACTATATGGCTGAGGAAAAATATAGGGCTAAGGAAAAGCTACTACAGTGGTATTATCCACTCATATGCTTTAACACCAGTTGTGAGTTGCCATAAACCTTTATATTCTTTCCCCTAGCTCTTTTAGAATCTCAAACCCTATTATGAGGCTTTATATTCTTCTTGATTATTGGTCAGGTGAAGTTAATATTGAAAGCCAATGATGTCTTTACTTATGTGGGGACCTTATCATCATTCTAGCTCCAGAGAATTCTTTCATAATGGAACCATCAAACTTTAGAGCCTATAGAGCTTTTTCCAGACACAAAACATTCAAGGTTGGTTCTTCATCAGAAGTGTCTTGGCTAGGATGGTGTGCTAAAAAATTTGCCATAACCTGCCCTTTTATGGCTTTCTAAGGTATATACTGTAATGTGAATTTTGTCAATGCCAATCCCCACTTGCCTATTCTTCCAGTCACTGTAGGCCTTGTCAACATATACATAGTAACATCCTCTCAGAAATCACATAGGTTAAATTGTCAATCGTATAATGTCTTAACTTGGTATAAGCAAAGTAAAACACAAGACATATTTTTTCTATGGGAAGGTACTTGAATTTGATATCCTTTAATGTCCGGCTAAGGTAATATATGTCTTGTTCACCAAATTTTTGTAGCTCCTTTTTGCTGGTGGGTGGCTTTGTTTTTTATTTCATTACCACGCCATCAATGCAAACTTTTATTATTTTTCCTATGAGGTCATGGAAAACAAGTTCATGACCCTTTGGTAGGTACCTGACTTCGACAGGTGCTCCTTGATCTTTTCAAATGCTTCTTCAGTTTCCAGATAAAATCTTCCTCCATCTTTAAATTTAAATCTCTGAAGAAACCCTGTGTTTTTTCATCAAGATTAGAGATGAACCTTCTCAAATAGTTTGCCTGACCAAGAAATTTTTGTAGCTCCTTTTTGCTGGTGGGTGGCTTAGCTTATAAAATTGCCTTAGTCTTGTTTCATCTACCTCCACTCCTCTTTGATGAGCTAAGAAACCCAAGAAATTTTTGGGCTCGACTCTAAAGGTGCATTTGGGTGGATTTACTCTGAGTTGATGGTTTTTTAGCCTTTTCAACCTTTCTCTTAAGTGGGCAACGTGTTCTTGCTTTGTTTTTTATTTCACTACCACGTCATCAATGCAAACTTTATTATTTTTCCTATGAGGTCATGGAAAACAAGTTCATGACCCTTTGGTAGGTGGCCCCTGCATTCTTTAGTTTGAATGACATCAAAACCCACTCAAACGTCTCAATCACTCTTAGACACCTAAAAGTTGTCTTGTGAACATCGCATTCTGTGATCTGAATCTAATTATAACCAACAAAACTATCCCAAATGGTTAGTGTAATGCTCTGGAATTTTAGCTGCTAATATATGGACATGTAAATCATATGAAAGTGATAAATGCAGGAGGAATTAGAAGGGAACTGAAGCGAAGGAAGAAAACTATAGGAGGAAGGGCAAGAGTAGCTGGACCTGGAGTGAAATAATGTACATTTAAGCTAAGAATAATACAAGAACACAAGAAAATGGTTACAAGAATGTTGTGAGTCTAGTATGGATGTTTTGGAATGCTTAGTCTCTCTCTTTAGTTGTCAACTCTATTTATAAGATGTCTTGAGTTTTTGGCCATTGGTCTTTGATGTGGACCTCTTTAAGTAGCTTTTTAAAGTCAACTTCTGTCCACTATTAGCTTCTCCAGTCGACTAGTTTATTTTGCACTCAAGTATTTTCAGTCTACTAGTTAATTGGTTTGAAGTTTAGTAGAGTGGCCTATGTTTCAGAAGTTTTCCAAGCTCCTCAAACACGACCTCCAGTCAACTGGTCAATGTGTCAGTCGATTGGTCTGCCCTGCAATGCACGTTAGTCGATTGGCAAACCTATAAGTTGACTTACTTGCATCATATTTCAAATTTGAAATCTCCTAAAAAGTGGTCCTTGATCCTTGATGTCATCTTAAAGATCCTTGATGTCATCTTAAAGATTTGTTGTTCTGTTTTCAAGGCAAAGGTCAAAACTAGTCGACTGGTTTCCTTACCAGTCGACTTGTTTGGCTTGAGGTCCCTCTAAACTAGCCGTTACTATTTTCCTCTGATTTTTCAATTACACTAGTTGACTGGTGTATACACAAGTCAACTGGTTTCCTGTAATTTTCATTTACTAGACTATTTTTCACTTCACTCAAGTAAATTCTTCCTTGTCATTTGTCATTGAACCTTTAAGTAATAATTTTGCAATTTTCAACCTAAAAAACTATGTTTATTAAGTTCACAAAGTTTTCTATTATATTAAAACTTAGAGAGGATTTCCATTGTTCACCACCATTGGTCCAACGATATCCCCCTTTTTGATAATGACAAAACTTTTGTAAATTTAATAAAAATAGGCTTAAACAAAATGACAAATTATGATCAAGGTTTGTTTCCCTTGTCAAGTGGTTAGTAATCTCATAAAACTTAAGAGTGAAGAATTTGAATACAAGTGATATTCATTTTAACTCCAAGTGACATCCAAGTAACATTGATACCATTCTCCCCCTTAGCATGGCAATTTGTTCAACTAAGTTAACACTGTAAAATTCACCTCTTAACACATCAAGATTTACCTAAATTCACCTCTTTTCTCCCCCCCCCTTTTGATATAGTCACATCTTTTGATAACTGACATTGTTTCTTCTTGTCGAACTCCCCTAGGAGTAACATCTGAAAGAGTAGTTCCTTCTGCAACCTAAGTCAAATGGAGATGATTTGTGTGTAGTCCATACATCCACACTCAAGTGTCTTCAGCAATTTCATTGTCTTTTATGGAGACTCTCCAATTGTGAGGAAAAGGAGTGAAAGCCTCCCCCTCAAGGTCAATTTGACACTCCTTAAGAGTTTTGGTGATATGAGCTCTGAATGGAATGCCTTTGGGCTTAGAGGAGCGATGAAAAAGCTCTGTATGAAGGAGTTGATGCTTCCTCTTCATCATCTGAATCATTAAGTGAGGGAAATTAATCTCTCTAGCCTCTTCCAAATGCCATATGATTTCCACATCTAAGTCTGCAATATGATTGTTGCTAGCCTTCTTTGCAAAGATGTTTCGATTAATGGCATAATGAAGCATCCTATAAGTAATGGGCATATCTATGACCTCCAATGGCTTGTCACTAGGCACCACCATTAGTTGCCTAAGCTTTCTAAACCCATCCTCCAAGTTGAAGGTCCATTCTTGCTCTGCTTCCTCTTCTTCATCTGAATCCCCCAAATTCCAAATCTTCTCCAAAATTCTATCATTAGAACATGTTGGCCTAACTCCACCTCTCTTCATTCCAAACAAATGACAAAGACTATCCTCCGTAATGGTGATTCTGTTATTCTTCACTCTAGTACATATCACTGTTCCACAATTTTGATCAACACTAATCGACACATTCATATTGGCATAAAATTCTCTTACAAAATCATCATAAATATCATCCTTATAGCCAAGCATATCTTAAATCTCTTTCTCCTTAAAGTCATAAAAAAGCTCAATATATGGAGACTTCAAAATGCTTGGCAAATGAAATTTCAATAGAAGGAATGAGGATTTCACTATGGAGTACCTTAATGTAGAGTTCTTTGCCGGTAGTGGTGAACCGTGGATTTCACTATGGAGTATCTTAAATCTTTCGAGAAGCCCCGCCTTGAGATGAAGATCCACGGATTCTACTTGGTTCCAGATAAGATTTCTTGCTTAGGTTTTCTCTTTGGGGTTGTTTCTCGGGTTCTCTTTGGAGTCCATGTGGACTCTAATTTCGACGGGATTTTTCCCGCTTCACTATTCGCAGAGTTCACAATTTTAGCGTCCACGTGGACTCCAAATTTAGCGTCCATGTGGACTCCAAATTTAGCGGGAATTTTACCCGTGTTACTATTCACCGAGTCCACATATTTGGCTTCCACGTGGACGCCAAATTGTCCCGCCAAAATTTACCGCGCAACTGTTCATTTTCCCGCAACATTAGAGTCCACCTGGACGCCAAATTTGGATTCCACGTGGACTCTAAATTTTTAGCTTCAACGTGGACTCCAATTGCAAGAATTTAGCATCCAAATTTAGTTGGACTCTAAATCTTGTAGTATTTACAACCCAAATAAAATAGGCCCATGAATGTACCATGAAAGACATTCAACATACAAATTCCTAACACCCATCTGGACCCAAGGCCCATATGCTCAAACAAGATGAAATGCAACCCTAAAATGACAAATTCATTTTTAAGTTTTTAAGCCTAAGCCGTTAAGAGAAATTGTGCCTTTGGACTGCTTGAGTTAACCCAGTGATGGGCTTGGGTCAAGCCCAAAATCATTCATGGAATGAGTGTACTCAAGCCCACAAGACAACATCAATTTATTTTTGTGCCATAAATAAGAAAGATTCAATTTCTCTTTTACAATTTTACACAAATATCAAAATAAGTGTAAAACTACATGAATGCATTTAATTTTTACACACGAAAAATAAAATACATAATCTAAAATTTCTCACACCAAATTTCCACTATAAATTTCAATTTAGTCCCTAAATTTTCACAAAATCTATTTTAGGTCATTTTAGATCCCTAAGAATTAAACTAGTCCTACTAGTTCATCAATTCTTCTAAAAACCACCTAGTTTAGGATTTTTCATATTTTAGGTCAAAATTAAAATTATGAAAAGTACATGAACAGTACCAAGAACCCTAATCTCACGTGTCCCAAGTAAATCATCCCCCTCCTAAATTCATAAAATCAATTTTAGGCATAATTGATTAAAACTATGTCGTAATAGTCATTAAACATCACATTATGTACCTAGTTTTGTATTTTATGAAATAATTAATGTACCAACACGTGACCAGCCAATTTTAGGATTAATTAGACATTAAAGCTACTGTTCTAAGTCAGAATTAAACCCTAATTTACTGCCCTAACATACAGCCCACGTTTTTCATCAAACTAGCCAACAATTTCATCAATTTATGCATTAATTGATTAAGGTGACCGCTCTGATACCACTGTTGGGTTTTCTAACATGTTCTAACTCTAATGGCAGCGGAAAATAATCAACGAACACATTAGAAACAACCTAGATCGACACCAAATTATTGAAGAAACACATACATTCCTAGATGATTGATAACTAGTTGATAAAAAACGTAAACTTTAAAGAAAATAACTCACCTTGATCATTTCATTTAGGTTCGGCCACACTCTTCTGAATCTTGTCTATCAAGCGACCAGTGATATCTGCTCTCATTTTCATGAGAGGGTCAATCCCTTTACTTCACTCATGCTCTTACTGTGAACCCCAATTTTGTAAAACTCATTTTCAATTAAACACCGAATTTGGCAACCCTTTTTTTAAAAAAAGATAAGTATATGAGAGAGCAGAAAGTAAAAGTGTAATTTCTAAATCATTTAATAAAGACCAAGATTGGCCATACACAAATGAGTATCAGAATTCAGAAGCAATGGAAAACAATTCACATGCAATGTTAATATATCTAGTCTACAATAATATCTTCATAGGCATACAACACAAACATAACCCAAAAACAAGGAGCTCCACCTTCTTCAGTATTGCACCACTTAGCCTTGTCGAATACGTAGTCCCATCACTAATCCCTATCACGCTGTACAACATTCAACAACATACAAAGGTGAGTATGTAAAATATTTAGTAAGTGAAACCCTAGTGTTGTTAAGATGAGGTGCAGGGGAACCTTCGGCCAACACGGGCATGGTCGTGGAACATGATGTCACATTCGTGCCTCAATTCCCTAATGGCTCACCGTTTCCATGTCACAAACAACTCTTTTAGGTGTTTTATGTACTAGGGAATCATCCTAGATCATTATCTTACTTCAGATAAGCAATAGCATTTTATTCGGGCCAAAATTAGGTTTCTGAACATCATTAATGTATGTTTACTACCTAAATAGCGTATGTTATGCTTCCATTCATTTCTAGGCTATGAATAACGTATGTTACCACTCAATTAACGTATGTTTTCTGAACTAACGTGCGTTATTGTCTATAATAATGTACGTTAATTCACATCATAACCATTCTGCCCACATTTTAAGTCATTTCTCATACATACACATTTCATACAACATGTAGACATATCAACCCAACCCTACTAGCATCTTAACTAACCATTTTACACTTCTTATAACCACACACAACATCCTCAATCAAACAACTCAATTATAACACAATCGTGCACATAATCAACATACATTCATCATTTTCAACCACTTACCATCGCATTTCACAACCAAACCACAAGCAATATATTACTTTCATTCCAAAACCACTTCATATACAACTTTCTCCACTCTTACAGAAAACAAGTCAACATACGCACATACATACCTCATTCCATTCATAAACACATATCGTAACCCTCAATATCTTCAAGCATTTCAATTTGTCAACATGCTCATCATCAAATCACCAATCATAACACAAATTCACATAAACATACAAACTCATACTCCTCCCATAGATCTCACACAACACGTGGTGATTAATCACCTCACTACATAACCATACAAGATTATACACATTCCATATAACACATACAAGAGCACATGTTGCTCATTCACAAGTCATGTTCGTATCATAACCATAACACACACACATTCATTTCCATGCAACCAATAACATGTATGCCAAATGAATGCAAGTGAAATGCTAATGCATTTCTACACACACATGCTATGCTCCAAAGCCTTAAAATTTCTTTGAGAGAGTCCACTCTCGTTGCGTGCATGTGGGCACAACCTTCTGCTCTTCTCATAAACAAGAGAGAGTCCACTCTCTTTCATCACAATTGGGCTAATCCCCCTTTTTTTCCTCAGGCCTAGCCTGACATCGAGCTCTCGCTCGGCATAAAACTCATTAGGAATAAATCCCTCTCAAACATAACATCAAGAGGCAAGCTCTTATGTTCTCAAATCTTGGGGTAATTTTTTCATAATAAAGAGAGAGTCCACTCTCTTTTACACATGTGGACATAAGCCCCTTTTTCATCTCAAAGAATAAACATACAATCGTGCTCATGCAAATACAACAATGGTATATGTGAATGCAACTTCATGCATTTCCAAACTTCATCTCAAATTTTTACAATAGCACATGCATATGAATGTTCCACACTAATCATTCATTTTCACAACATAAACCAAACATATAACATTTTTAACTCATATGAGTTCATCACCGTACCAATAAGGAACATTCATAACGTGCACATGGATATTCAAACATAATTCATTATAAGCTTCATTCTTATGGTCATACAACATTTTTCACAAAATATACCACAATCCATCACTTAACACACCGCATAAGTTACTTACATAAGGTAACTTCACATTTTTCCATACAATTCATCAAATCTGCATTCAAAGCATGTAAAGCACAACTCACTCACATTTTCTAAACAATCCATACAATTCATAATCTCTTACACAACTTACTTTTAAGAAAAATCACCAACACCTTCAAATTCATTCAATAAACATTTCCATAGTACCTTACCATCATTAATTAACATTCAAACCAATTTAACACATACCAACCATAAACTCACAAAATTCCAAACAATCCATACAAGTCATTCAACTCATTTTCGTTACCATTTCAACAAAAGAAGCATTAATCATATAGGCTGAACCATACAAAGGCAAAACCTACAATGTAAGCGTCAAAATTACACTTACCTCAAACTCCACGAAATGGCTCGTTGATCGATTCCCAATTCGGGTTCCAATTGTCGTCTCCAACACAAATCATGTTACATTTCACATTATATATATTATCCTACGCTTAATTTCTCAAATAATCCATCAATTACTCAAAATCCCTAATTTTTCCACAAACCCTCAATTTCTCAATCCCCCACAAATCTTTCGATTTTAAGTGAAACTGTGACACCCAAATTCGACTATCACCTTATGTGTTATATTAAACCTTCCAAGATGATAATTGGACTCGGACATCAAATATTTGAAAATAATAAATGAAGAACACAAATTAAGGAAATTATACATTCATTGCTTATAATGTGACTTTACAGAGTTGAGAAGGAAAATTTCCAAAATCAACCACTGTACAAAACGTTTGGGGTTATGAAAGAAAAGGAATCTATCCAATCTCATTTCAATTATAACCACAACAAAAGAAAGTATGCACTATCATGTTAAATACAAATACATGTATGACATTAAACAAAGTTTATCATCATGCACAGCCCACCTCGGTTCTTCGATCTCTGGCATCAGAGTCGGAGTCAAACAATTTATCTACCTTTCTCGTCAAAAAGAGAATCCCCTCGAGTCCCTGCCCACACGACAGACATAAAACGCAGTGAGTCACGAGACTCGGTAAAAAACACTTACCAATTTGACAACATTCCCTATTTTCATTTAATCATATATATTCAATCCTTAGCAAGCACAACCTCACAATCAATCATATAAATCTCTCTGATAATCACATCATAATCAAGATATCAAACTCATACAATTTCAAACTATAAACCATACATAAGCTTCTTCAAAAGACAGAAAATCAGAGATCCATGCATGATCAACCCGAAACTACGCGCATTGGTAGACAACTATGTGTTGTCGTGGCCACACCGCGTAGTCTAGGTACAATTAGACGTGTGGTCGTGGATGAAGTACGCGTGCTCACAACGACTGCGCGTACTTAGCTGCCACCATGTGTGGATCTCTATTTTCCTACGTGAAACTCACAACAAACACATCTCACAATTATCAACATTTACTTAACACCATTTAGCATTCCAATTCAACCCTCAACCAACATATATCATGTAACTGCACATCCAATTGCATACAATCAACCAGTAATCATTTAACCACGTAAGAACATACCATCTCATTAAACAACTTCCAAGTTTCCAAACACATTCATTCAAACATCCCATAAGAACATAACAATACTTACATTCATGTTCCCATAGCATAACTTCTACTATACTCACAATTCATATCAAATCTCACAATATAACAAGCATACATCCTTGAAATCACATTAAATGAGAAATAATGATATCAAATGCATGTCCTCTAACGCATTTCAATGTAAACGCTCATGGTCTCAAACTCTAGTTTTTAAGTTACGCCCTTACTTGGCCATTTCCTTTGACGTTTGCAAACAAGCCTCATCAGCCAGGAGTATGTGATTATAAAGTACTATGGACCATAGATTTTACATCCTTACTTGGCCTGAATATCGCCCTTACTTGGCCTGGCACGCCCGAACATTATTAAGTGTACCGAGACTTCCACTGTGTCGCGGTAAAGTATGAGATATATACTAACCGCAATTTACGCTCCCAAGAGCCATAACCACTCCCTCAATTCAATGCTCACTAAGAGCTATTATTTACTTTCATTTTTGCTTCTTAAAAACTCTATATGCATGAATGTCATAAGCAATTTTCACATAACCAAATCATGCATCAATATCGTGTTCAAGCCATGTTGTACATCCAAAACACATTCAACAACTAGAATGTTCAACATAACTTCACCAAATCATTAAACCTAGCCAACAACATGAGAACACACTCATCATATCACATAGGATATTCCAAGCTACATCCTTCATACCAATCCCATACAAATCATACAATCATCAATCTAGCATCAAATCAACATGCTTTATAATCATATATCAACACATAATCTCACAAGCAACACACGTATTCCTATAAGAAAACATACAACCCAAGGAAAAGTTGCATTCATGTTGCTTATCTCGCAAGCAACGTCTAATGACCCAGTTGGGAACCTCCTTCACCGTGATTTTGGCCTCCTATTAAACAAATTATGAATTTACATTAACCTCATATATATGAGACTATGCAAATACAAAAAATTAACGATGTTCTTATGCTTATGTGCTTAAATGACCCTATTTTCCTTCCTTTATCCCCTCTCTCATTAATGTTCTACACCTACCCTTCACCTAACCTATTCCTTCCCTTTTTACCAACCACCTTCAATGCATCTCACTGATTTGTTTAGGTATGTTTTTATGATTTCTACCATCCAACACATGCTATTTATCCCAATTCCTATAATCTTCCTTTCAAAACCCTACACACTTTACTACCCTCATTCTAATCTCTCTCATCGTCTAACACCCAATTAAATTGACTATCAAAACACCATCAATAGGGCCCAAAGAAACTTACCTAAGCAATAAAACTCGAAAAAGAACTTCGGTTTGGAAAACCCAAACTAGTCACTTTTCAAGGTTGGATTTCTGTCACCAATTTTGAATACCTAATTCATGAATTAACACCCAAAATGGTTACTAATGGATATTATACATGTTAAGCTTTCCAACGAGCTATCATTTGCTCAAATCGGAGCTCAATTGAAAGAGATTTAGGATCGGAAAGTTAGGGTTAGAACCAAAAACGTAATTTACAGAATTCACACAAGAAAACTTATTGAGATTCGATCTCCGATCGATTTCACAACTCACGAATGGTAGGATTTTCCCAAGGAAAGATGATAGCTAGGGTTTTTGGCTTTGGAGAGAGGTTATGGGAGAGAAAAACGTGTATGTAGGTGTAGAGAGAGAGTGGAACCAACTAATACTTATAAGGACTCGATTTGGACAGTTTTGCCCCTGTGTGCTCTTGAGTCACTGTTTATTTCATTACCACTTTTCCGGCTCAATAAACTCATTCTGATTCTTATTAGTTTTCTTAACTTACAATTCCTTTAGTGTATACTCACTCTCCTTCCACCGAATTTTATGTTAACCTACCGCAAAAAATTTATTCACATTTTCTGTATATTTATTTAAAATCTTTAATTATAACCAAATTTCGAGACGTTACATAAACGTTTGTAAATTTAGTAATTAGCATGAAAACCCAACAAAACCCTACCAAATGTACCTCATTTAACAGTAATTTCAGCCTTGAATTAAGGAATCTTACCTTTCCTCTCACTTGGCTTCATACCCTAATGTGGAGAAATCTGATGGAGGAATCGTTGTGTTGTTAATTCGCTGAAATCCACGAGTTGTGGTTAGGTTTGGTGTTTAAGGAGCCTTGGGATGGAGGTTGTTTAGGAGGTTTGGGATATGTTTTTATCCCGAATGTGATGTGTTCTGCCCTTTTAATGACTTGTCCAGACCCCTGATAATATAGGTTTATTTCAAAATTAACGTACGTTAATTAAAATGAAATCTTGGGAAATCTGGCAAGAATAGCTTATGTTATTCTTGCCACTAATGTACGTTAATCATAAGTTTACAAGCTTAACGTACGTTACATAGCTATTTTCTGGTCTACTTTCCGTTTCCAATCCTTTTTTAATCCCAAACTTATATATTCATACATATACATTCTTCCCACTTAAGCTAAACATTCTTCCAACTTAATGTAGACATTTTTTGGGGCGTTACAGCTTACTTATGATTCTTAGCATACCCAATCATACTCATACTTATTAACCTTTTATGGCCACATTAGGCATATGTCAAAGTACACTAAAAATCACAACAAGAGATATATTGATTTTCTATCTAAGGATAATATTTGACATTGCAAATAGTGATCGCTCTCGAAGTACAATGCTCTTCATTGTACCTATGTACTTTGCTAATATCCCAAATATCTGTGACCTGTAGAACATGATCACCTACAAAATACATACTAGTCTTAATTCATTTATATTCCCATAGAAACAAGAGACTAGGATATTTAGAATGTTAATCTCATAACTTCCAGGTTCTACTATCAAGGTCCTCAACATTGATACCTCAAGTGCTTAATCAATTCTTAGATATTTTATTAAACACATACCACAGGTCAATATATGAAATGATAAAATAATGCCTCAAAATTTTATTACTCGATAATAAAAGTTACAAACAATGTATTAGGCTACGGCTTACACTAACACCAACCATAAAAACCCTTCATATTGAATTCATGTCATACATGCCAATTTTCATTCTTATGTCATTAAAGATATCCTCTTTTAATGGTTTATTAAAAATGTTAGCTAATTTATAATTAGTAGGTACAAATTTCAAACATATATCTCCCTTATGGTAATTCTCACAAGAAGTGATGTCTAATTTCTATATGCTTAGTTCTACTATGTAGAATGGGGTTTTTGCTTAGACTTATGGCACTTGTATTATCACAATATATAGGTACATTTTTAACATGAATGCCATAATCCAAAAGTTGATGTTTTAACAGAAGTAACTGTGCACATGCACTCCCTGTGGTTGCATATTCAGATTCTGCTGTAGAGATTGCTACACTAACTTGTTTCTTACTTCCCCATGAAATCAAAGATGCACCTATAAAATGACATGTTCCACTAGTACTCTTTCTATTAATCCTACAACCTCCCTGATCTGTATAATTATATGCATATAAGTCAAATTCATCACAATGTGGATACCATAGTCCATGATCAATGGTTTTAATAAGATACCTAAAAATTTGTTTGTAAGCAACCATATGAGGCAATTTTGGACATAATTGAAATCTAGCACATAAACATCCAGTCTAAAAGTAGCTAAGTATAAAAGTGAGCCAATCATTCCTCTATATACCTTTTGATCCACATTTTCTTCATTCTCATGCTTTTTTAGTTTCAAATTTGATGCCATGGGGATTTTAGCAAACTTGCATCCTTCCATCTTGAACTTCTTCAAAATCTCCTTAGTGTAATTGCTTTGATTGATAAAAATCCTTTTGTCAAGTTGCTTGATTTGTAGTCCAAGAAAGAACTTTAGCTCCCCCATTATACTCATCTAAAGTTTCCTTTGTTAAGCTCACTAAACTCATTACACAAAGATTGGTTAGTAGCACCAAATACTATATCATCAACATAAATTTGGCATACCAACATATCATGTCCTACTCTTCTAATGAACAATGTATTATCTACCTTGAATCTAACATAATGAATATGAGTAAGAAAATTACTTCGTGCTTACTTAAGTCCATACAAGGCCTTGTTGAGCTTATAAACATAATTTGGATGATCTAAATCTTTAAAACTGGGTAGTTTCTTAACATAGACTTCCTCTTGGATGTATCCGTTTAAGAATGCACTCTTCACATCCATTTGATGAAGTTTGATTCTCCTATGTGAAGCAAAGTCACAAAGTAAATGTATAGCTTCCAATCTTGCAAACGAAGCAAATGTCTCTTCATATTCAAGTACTTCTTCTTGATAGAAACATTGTGCTACCAATTTGGACTTGTTCTTCATCAATTCTACATGTTCATCTTGTTTAATCTTATTGTCCCAATTCACTCTAACAATGGCCTTGCCCTTTGGAGGTGGAACTAAATCACATACCTTATTCCTCTTAAATCAGTTCAGCTCCTCTTGCATTTCTATGACCCAATTCTCATCTCCCAAGGCCTTCTTGATGTTTTTAGGTTTTTCAAAGACATAAATGCCAAATTTTTCATGTGCTCATTTAGCTCCCTTCTTGTTCTAACTCTATCACCAACATTGCTAATAACTTGCTCTATAGAATGATCCTTCACTTTTTCCCCATGTAGTAGCATTTGAGGATTGTCCAAATTCTCTACTTCTAAATTTTAATCCTTTGACTTCACCAGTCTCACCATTTCTTAAATCTCTTGAACTTCTTCTTCATTACCTACATCATCAAAAACACTTTGACATCCCAAAATTCATTCAATGGAAATAATTATTGAAAAGTTGAAAATAAATGTTTATATTAGATAAATGAAGGTTCATTGAAGGTTGATATAAGTTGTATATGAAATAACCAAGGAAAAAGGGAAAATACTAAAAATCAGAGAAGTATAAGCAGTGGGAGGAAAGTACGTGCAGTGGGCATGACCACGAGTACTTTTCCATCCACCACGCGTTCTTCACTGAATTCTGGAAAAAATTTAAAGCTTGAACGTATCAATCGACAATCAAGAACCTTTATTCAAATTGCACAGAAATACATCAGGGGAGAGTTGAGAAAGTGAGCAAAGGTATTGTTCTTGAGGAAGGAAGCGAGTTGCAAGAAAAAAACACAAATCCTTGCAAGAATCCAAGTCAAGGTAAGGTTGATAGTTGGTTTACAAGAGTTATGAATGTTTATGCTTGAATTCCTATAATTGGATGGATTTTGATTGAATTGTTGCTAGAAATCCCTATGTTTAAGTGTGAGAAACTTGAATATGACCATGGAAATGATTTAGTATATGTGAATAAGTGAATGGATGAAATTGAGGAAGATTAGGTTTATAAAGGGAATTGTTGGAAATGTTGACATAAGGTTTATGAATGATGATTTGATGACTCTAAGGTTAGAATCAATGTGATAATGGTTAGTTAATGAACTGTATATGATTAATTTTGTACAGGAGGATCTTTATGATGATTGAGGAAGGATTGATTCGGTGTTGATATTGTTGATTTTGCTTGTATTCTGAGGTAAGTGTTCTTACGCTTACTAAAACAATTTATATGTAAGAAGGTAGCTTTGCTTCAGGCTTATATAGTTGGCCTATAATGTCTTGGATTAAGATTGCTAGATATAGATGAATCATATGGAAAATGAGATGAGTTGGTTGACTTAGAGTTGATTTCATCTAATCTAGTAGATTGAATATGAATATATGATGTTGATTCAAAGTGAAAGATTAATATAAGGCTTGAATTGGTTTTCTTATCTTATTGATTAATGATATGAATGAAAATGATATGTTGATGACTATATGTCCAAGTTGACATATGATTGACAAATATATGCCTTGGTGGATATATGGTTAACTTAAGAATGACTTAAAGTTGATTGTGACTAAACATGTGTTTGTTTACATGGATATATGATTGAAAATTGGTTGATTTATTATGGATATCTTATACCTGTGTGGTATGTTCTCTATGTGAGATGTTGATATGTTTTCTTTGTTCTATTGTTGTGTGCTTAGAATGGTATAATAAAAAGCATGATATATATGATTTAGTGTGGTATTTGACATGCTCTGTGTGATCTATGCTATATGTTGATACAAATTCCATTCTTATGCCGTATGCTAATATGAATGTCATTCCTATACTGTGTTCTGATATGATACAAATGGCATTCATACATTCACATGTTGCATAAGCACTTGTGTGACATAAGCCTGTATGGCAATATTCCTATGTGGATTATCCTATGTGGATAAGGACTTACTGTGTGCTATCTTAGACTTGCTATGTGTTGTTCGTATTAATGAGCCATATGCTCAGAGCTGTGTGCTCGGGCTGTGTGTCATTCCTCTACTCTGAGCGATAGAGGATTTCCACTATTGTGTGCTATGTTGGACAAAAACTTGGGGCCATCCTATGTGGATTTGCATTAGCATTTCATTTCATACATTTACATCTTTATATGTATGACCGATATGACTAATCTTGTGTGGATGATTATTTCTGTGTGAATATGATATGTGTGATCTTTATGCTGATGTGTGCTATATTGATCGATCTATACGATCTAAAGATTTTTGTGTGCTAAATTAAAAGTATAAACCTGTGTGGTTAGAATTATATGTGACATGAATGATTGTGATTGCACTGGCATAATCGGATGCCATAAGGAGAAAATAGATAGGCACGTCCTCGTGCAGATTTATATTTTTCCCATGCACATCATTTTATCTAAATGAAGCTAATAATACTTACTGAGTATGTTTTATACTCACCCCGTGTTTGTTTAAATGATGTGCAGATCACAAGTAGCTCCTTTTGGACAGTGACAGAGGTGATCAGAGTTACAGAGCTTTACGTCAGAGATCTAGCTCTAGAGTTCACTTTTGATTTTTGCATTGTACATATATGTACATATATGTATATACACGCGAACCTTGTGTTTGAATGTTGTTCAAACAATTTGCTTTTGCTTGTGTATGATTTTAAAACTAAGCAAGATTGGGCTGAGATTTGTATAAACAGCGTGTATATATTTTCTCTCTCCTCATTTTAAGATATGATTTTCATATCATTTCTTTTATTATTATTGTTTATCAGGAAAATGAATTTAAAATTTGAGGTTCCACATTTAGTGGTATTAGAGCAGGGATTAAATTCTCTACGGATTGTGCCAATGATTTTCAATTTCTGTGTGATTTAAAAATCTGAAATGGTTTTGAACTTGTGATTTTTATAACAGATGGAGCCTATAGACGACGTATCACCTGATCATAATGTAGAGTCCAGAGATTCAGTTGAGGGACAGGGTTCAGTCCCAGTACCTCCAGAGCAGCCACGACATAGCTGACAGCACAGACTGCTATGCCTATACCTCCGTACGATTCTACATATGCTCCGTTTTGGGAGATGATGCAGAAAATGATGAGAGATCAAGGTAGAGGTTTAAGGAGTCAATCGAACCTTAACATTATAAAAACTTTGTTGAAGTAAGAAAGCAGGGAGCGAAGACATTTGAGGGTACCACTGATCCAGCTGAGGCTGATGACTGGTTGAGGCGTACAGAGAGGATTTTGACGCATATGAGATGTATGCCAGAACAAAAATTGAGGTACACAACATACATCTCTTCTCGAGAAAATAGCCTGGAATTGGTGGGAGTCATTTCCAGATAGTCAAAGAGATCCTCTAGTGTTGATTTGGGATGTTTTTTAGGAGATTTGCTAATAAATACACTCCTCCACATTATTAAATGAAGAAAAAGATTGAATTTTTGGAGTTAAAATATATGGAGATGACAGTGGTTGAGTACGAGATAGAGTTTACCAGATTGTCTTGTTATGCTCTAGAGGATGTCGATATCGACAGAAAGAGGAGAGACAGATTTGATCGGGGTTTGAGTACGCTATTCGTGACAGGATTGCGATGATATGTTACTTAAGATAGCTATCAGGGCTGAGGAGTTAGAGGTAGAGGGTGAGAAAGCTGAAGGAAAATGACACAGAGTCTCAGGTAGTTCTAGTTCTCAACAGTAGAAAAAAAAGAAGAAGATAAATTTCAGGCCATCCAGAGAGACAGCTGGTAGTGGGGGTAGATAGACTGGCAGAGGAGCTAGAGGTGGTAAAGGTTATTCCTCCAGGCCTCCTATTCCTTAGGGTTGAGGTATAGGTACCTACACCGGTAGAGATTCTGTTTCACTGTGTTATACTTGTCGTCAGCCGGGACATTTTAGCTGGGGCTGTCCATAGAGACAACTGCCTCAGGGAGGAGGTGTGTCTAGACAAAGTAGTGTTAGTGAGGCCAGGACTAGAACATCAACTAGTACTGGTAGAGGTAGAGGAGGACGAGGTTCTGGTTCTATTTCTAGAGGAGGATTAGCTACTAGAGGTGGAGCAGTTGGTTCAGCTAGAGGAGGTGGATCTACGGGAGCAGCAGCACCATTAGGGTCAGCACCACAAGCCCGAGTTTATGCTATGACTCAAGATGAGATTGCAGACGATCCAGACGTGAGCACTGGTACTATTTGTATCTTTACATATACTACTTCAGTATTGATTGATCCAAGTTCTATGTACTCTTTTGTGAGTGAGTCAGTGGTAGACTATATTGGAGGTAGTATAGAGTGTCTGGGTTATACTGTTTCTGTATTGATGTCAGCTTGTGGTACTGTATTATTTAGACATATCTTACGACATTATGAGCTACATATTGGTGAGTCGACTTATTTCACTGATTTGATTGTTTTGAGGATGACAGAGTTTGGGATTATCCTAGGTATGGATTGGTTATCCAGGAATCGGGTTATGGTTGATTGTTATAAGAAAAAAGTTGTGATTGAGGCTGATGACGAGAGACGAGTATTATTAGTAGGCAAAAGGAAGACTATTCCTTCTTGCCTAATTTCAGTAGTGATTGTTGCGAAGTTGATTAGAGAGGGCTGTAATGCCTATCTTACTTTAGTAACTGATCTGAATCAACCTAAGTTAGAGGTGTGAGATGTGGAGATAGTTTGTAAGTATCCTGAGATATTTCATGATGAGTTACAGGGATTGCCACCACAGCGAGAGGCTAATTTCAGGATTGAGATGATACCGGGTGCAGCTCTAGTATCTATTACACCTTACAGAATGGTAGCTATTGAGTTACAGGAGTTGAAACGACAGTTGGAGGAGTTATTAGAGAAAGGTTTCATATGACTTAGCGTATCACCTTGAGGAGCACTAGTGTTGTTTGTACGAAAGAAAGACAGTAGTATGCGATTGTGTATCGACTATTGTCAACTGAATAAAGTGACAATGAAAAACAAGTATCTCTTGCCATAGATAGATGATTTGAGTAATCAGCTGCGGGAGCTACAGTGTTCTCTAAAATTGAATTGAGGTCAGGTTATTGGCAGTTGAGAGTTGAGGATAGCTTGATTGAGAAGACAACATTCAGGACTCAATACGGGCATTTTGAGTTCACTGTTATGCCATTCGGGTTGACGAATGGACCAGCAGTATTTATGGCACTTATGAATAAGGTATTCCAGCCTTATTTAGATCAGTTTATGGTTGTGTTTATTGATGATGTGTTGGTGTATTCGATAGATAGAGAGGAGCACATGAGACATTTAAGAATTGTGCTTGAGCTATTGAAAGAATAAGAGTTATATGCCAAGTTCAGCAAATGCGAGTTCTGGATGTCTGAGGTTATTTTTCTAGGACACGTGATCTCAGCAGAGGGAGTGAAACCTGATCCTAGAAAGATAAAAGTAGTTCAGGAGTGGGAAGCTCCTAAGAATGTATCTGAGGTACGGAGTTTTCTGGGATTACCTAGTTATTATCGCAGATTTATCAAGGATTTTCAAGGATAGCTAGACCTATGACATCTTTGTTGAGAAAGAATAACCCGTTTGTTTGGAATGACAAATGCAAAAAAAGTTTTTGCGAGTTAAAGAAGATGTTGGTTGAAGCTCCAGTTCTAATGTTACCTTCTCAGGGAGGTGGATTTGTGGTGTATACAGATGCTTCTGGAGCGGGGTTAGGTGGAGTATTGATGCAGCATGGTAGAGTTATTGCATATACTTCATGACAGTTGAGATCGCATGAAGTTAACTACCCGACACACGATCTGAAGTTAGCTGCGATCATTCATGCTCTAAAGGTTTGGCGTCATTATTTATACGGAGAGACTTATCAGATATTTACTGATTATAACAATCTCAAGTATGTTATTACACAACGAGAGCTAAACCTTCGACAGAGGGATGGATTGAGTTATTGAAAGATTACGACTGCACGATTGAATATCATCCTGGAAAGGAAAAATAGTTGATGATGCCTTGAGCAGGAAAGAAAAGGGGATGATGATTCAGTTACCAATAGAGTAGAGTCGTTGTTTGCTTTGTGAGAGTTACGAGTGCACTTAGATTTGATCGAGGATCAGATATTAGCCAACATTAGAGTTCGACCCCAGATGCGAGAGTTGATTACTGAGCGTTAGAAAGAACATGCTTATTGGATGCAAATCAAGAAGAAAGTTGAGCGAGGAAAGGTATCTACTTTACATCGACTTAATGATAATTATGTATTGTATTAACAGGATAGACTGTATGTTCTAGATATTGCAGAGTTGAAGAATGACTTGATCACAGAGATGCATTCATCACCGTTATCAGTTCATCCTGACAGTACTAAGATGTACCGGGATATGAGAGAGTTGTACTAGTGGGTACATATGACGAGGGATATAACTAAGTTTGTTGCGAGATGTCTTCCTTGTCAGCAAATTAAGGCAGAACATCAAGCACCACCTGGAAAACTGAGACCACTAGAGATTCCTAAATGGAAGTGGGAGAAAATCACCATGGATTTTATTATCGATTTACCGAGGATGTTTTGACATCACAATGTTATCTGGTTGTTGTTGACACACTGAAAAAATCGGCTCATTTCTTAGCTATCCGACATGAGGATACGTTGGATAGGCTTACTGGATTATATGTTACCGAGATTGTTAGGTTACATGGTGTTCCTACTTCGATTGTGTCTGATTGTGATCCTAGGTTTACATCGCGATTCTGGAAGAGTTTGCAGGATACGATGGGAACTAGTTTGAGGCTTAACACAGTTTTCCATCTGCAGACTGATGGTCATTCAGAGAGGATGATTCAGACAATAGAGGATATATTAAGAGCATGTATTCTGGAGTTTGGAGGTAATTGGGTACAATAACAGTTATCATTCTAGTATCGGGATGGCACCTTATGAGGCATCATACGAGAGACGATGCAGGAGTCCTGTTTACTAGGATGTTGAGGGTTTGCGACAGATTGAGGGGCCAGAGTTAGTTCAGTAAACCTGGATAAAGTGAATATTGTGAAAATATGTATGCAAGCAGCTCAGGATCGTCAAAAGAGTTATTACGACCAACATCACCGAGAGATAGAGTATGTAGTCGGTGATAGGGTTTTCTTACGAGTTTTACCCTGGAGAGGTGTTATTCGATTTGGAAAACGTGGAAAGTTAAGTCCTAGGTATATCGGACCGTACAAGATTATTGAGAGAGTAGGACCACTGGCATACAGATTAAGGTTACCAGCAGAATTGTCCTGATTACATGATGTGTTTCATGTTTCTATGCTGAGATAGTACCGATCTGATCCTAGTCATGTGTTGAGTGCTCCAGAGTTAGAGATATCTGAGGAGCCGACTTATGAGGAGGAGCCTATTGAAATCTTAGACAGATAGGTGAGACGGTTGAGGAATCGAAAGATTCTTATGGTTTTGGCGAAGTGGAATTTTATTCACCAAAAGAAGCAACTTGGGAGGTTGAGTCAGATATGAGATGATAGTGTCCACATCTGTTTTTAGACTCGACAGCAGAGCACTGAGGTATGTTCGATTCTAGATATAATTTTGATATTGAATGTTAAGAATAGTTGCTTTGATTGATTGATTGATTGGTTTTACTTTGGATTTGATTTGGTTTAAATTTTGGGGATGAAATTTTCTAAGAGGGGGAGAATTGTAACATTTTAGAATTTATTTTGTGGAAATAATTATTGAAATGATGAAAAATAAATGTTTATATTAGGTATATGAAGGTTGATTGAAGGTTGATATAAGGTTGACAGGAAATAACCAAGGAAAATGAGAAATGTTGAAAAGTCAGCAAAGTACGTGTAGTGGCAGTCAACTATGCACAGTCGTAACAACCACGGGTAGTCCACTATCCACCACGCATAGTATACGGATTTCTGGAAAAAAATATAAGTTTGCCCAATTCAACCGACATTCAAGAAACTTATCACTAAAACTCAGAGAAAATTGCAGAGAGGGGTTAAGAAACATCAGAGAGTTTGCTCTTGAGTGAGAAAGATTAATTTAGCAAAGAGAAACACAAATCTTGCAAGAAATCAACACAAAGTCAACAAGGTAAGTGGCTGATATATGGTTTACAAAGGGTTATGAAGGATATGTTGGACTTTGATGATAATTAGTGTTTGAACTGAAATTAATGCTGGAAATACTTATGATTATGTGTTAAGGATTTGAATGGCTCTTTATATATGGTTTATGATATGTAAATCATGATAAGAATGGATTGTAGGAAGATTAGGTTTATAAAGGGAATTATTGGAAATGCTGACATATGGATGATTTAAGGTTTATAAATGATGGTTTGATGATTCTAAAGTTAGAATCAATGTGATAATGGTTAGTTAATGAATTGTATACGATTAATTTCATACAGGAGGATCTGTACTTCTATTGAGAAGGGATTGATTCGGTGTTGATATTGTTGATTTTGCATGTATTCATAGGTAAGTGTTCTTACGCTTACTAATTTGATTCGTAAGATTATTCATATGTAAGAATGTAGATTTTCTTTAGGTCAATATATTAAAATGTATGAAAGCCTATAATGTTGTGGTTGAGATTGCTAGATATAGATGAATCATATGGAAAATGAGATGTTTTTGTTGATTTAGAATTGATTTCATCTAATCTAGTAGATTGAGTATGAATATATGATGTTGATTCAAAGTGAAAGATTAATGTAAGGCCTGAATTGGTTTTCTTGTCTTATTGATTAATGAGATGAATGAGAATGGTATGTTTATGACTATATGTCCTAGTTGACATATGATGGACAATTGGTTGATTTGTTATAGATATCTTATACCTATGTGGTATGTTCTCTGTGTGAGATGTTGATATGCTTTCTTTGTTCTATTGTTGTGTGCTTAGAATGGTACTGGAAAACATGATACATATGATTCAGTGTGGTATTTGATATGCTCTGTGTGAGCTATGCTGTGTGCTGATACGAATGTCATTCCTATATTGTGTGCTTATACGAATGTCATTCCAATGCTATGTGCTAATATGAATGTCATTCCTATGTTATGTGCTAATATGAATGTCATTCATATGCTATGTGCTGATACGAATGTCATTCCTATGTTGTGTGTTGATATAATACAAATGGCATTCATACATTCACATATTGCATAAGCATTTGTGTGACACGAGCCTGTGTGGCTATATTCCTATGTGGATTATCCTGTGTGGATAAGGAATTGCAGTGTGTTGTCCATATTTATGAGCTTTATGCTCAGAACTGTGTGCTCAGGTTATGTGTCATTCCTCTGTTGTGTGCGATAGAGGATTTCCACTACTGTGTGCTATGGTGGACAATAATCCGGGGTCATCCTGTGTGGATTTACATTAGCATTTCATTTCATACATTTACATCTTTATATGTATGACTGATATGATTAATCCTGTGTGGATGAATATTTCATTTAAATATTATCTATGTGATCATTCCTGTGTGGATAATTGAGCCTGTGTGGTTTGTATGTACTATGTGCTATCCTGTGTTGATGTTCGATTGATCTGTGTGATCTTTATGTTGTTGTGTACTATATTGATCGATCTGTATGATCTAAGTGTTGTTGTGTGTTGAATTAAAAGTATAAACCTATATGGTTAGAAATCTATATGAATTGAAAGATTATGTTTGTACTAGTATAATTGGGTGCCATAGGGAGAAAATAGATAGGCACATCCTCGTGTTTTTCCCTGCACATCATTTTATCTAAATAAAACTAAGATTACTTACTGAGCATGTTTCATACTCACCCCCGTGTTTGTTTAAATGATGTTCAGATCGTAGGTAGCTGCTTTTGGACAGTCACAGATGTGATCAGAGTTGCAGAGCTTTACGTCAGAGGTCTAGTTCCAGAGTTCACTTTTTATTTTTGCTTTGTACATATGTTGTACAGTTATGTATATACACGCAAAACTTGTGTTTGAATGTTTTTCAAACAATTTGCTTCCGCTTGTGTATGATTTTAAAAACTAAACAGGCTTGGGCCGAGTTTTATATAAACAGCGTGGATATATTTTCTCTCTCCCCATTTTAAGATCTAATTTTCATATCATTTCTTTTATTATTATTTTTTATCAGTAAAATGGATTTAAAATTTTAGGTTTCACATTTACACTTACCATTGTATGTCTTACATCTGTACGGTTAATTCATACTCAGAAATGATGTAAAAATGTTTTAAATGGTAGATCAAATGTGTCTAAATGGACTTGTTTGATGTGAGTGTTATATTGGTGTATGTGTATGCTAAAGCTTAATTGCTTATGTGTTCTTATGAACTTGATTTTATGATTTTATGATCTTGTGAGCCTAATTGTGATTGATTATGTGTGGTTATTGTATATGCTCATGTGGATGTTCTTATGAACATAGAAAGATTGGTTTATGGTTCTTTGTATAGAATGCTTATACTTGGTTTATGATTATGGTATGATGGCATGATCTTGATCTTGTTTTGATGTTCATATTGTTGTATGTTTATGAAATTTGTGAGATTAATAAAAAAAAGCATGTGTTACTTGCTTTGATTGAGAGATATGATGCCATTAATTATGATGCATGCTTTTACATTTGAGAATGACTTGAAATTGATATGTGTTGGCCATATGAATGCATTGATACATTCATGTGTTGCATTTCATCGTGTGACATGTGACCATGATATCCTAGGTTGGGCTTGAGGATTATTCCGAGAGAGATCTCGATGTTGATCTAGGACCGATGATATTCCGAGCTGGGCTCGCTGCTGAACTGGGTTCGATGCTACTAGTCGGAACCGAGGGAAAAATGAAATGAAAAGAAAAAGAAAAAAGAAAATAAAAATAAAGAAAGAAAGAAAGAAAGAAACACCCCAGGGAATATTGTATGTGAGTTGCATTGGCATTCATTTACACTTCTTATTGCATTCATATGGAGTGATCTTGTTGGATTACTATGTTATTATATGAATGCTAAGTTTAGATAGTTCTTGTTGTATTTGCAGCTGATATATAACTATGAGTGTTGAGCTTGATCTACATGTGATATAGTGTAGCAATTTGTGCAAACATGTGTGGTATGGTTTATGAATGAGCAAGTATGATTGCTAATGTGTTGCTATGAAGTGGATACACTGTAGATATGGTATCTAAAATAGCATAGCAACTAATAAGCGTTGAGATCATGTTTGTTGTTGTGTTTGTTGTGAAATTTAGTTAAAAAATGCACAAAACCGAGAGTCAGCACAACCCCAGTGCTGATCAGCATGCCGTCGTGCTAAGACCAATTTAAATAACAAGCTTTGTGCTTAAATGATTCTAAAAAACAAGATGAGCACGACCTCGTGCTCGACAAGGCATGTCCCATGCCTCTTGAAAAAATCTTTTGAACAACATTTAAATAATGCATTAAGAACAAAATTCTGAATGGATTAATTAGGGTAATTTCCCTATTGCATAATGTACATAAAACGTAATTAACGAGTACTTATGTATTAACTACTTTGGTAAGTGTAATAAAAAACACTTACTGAGTATGAAAGTACTAACTATTCGTGTGTTGTTGTTGCTATTGTGAATATCGTAGATAGCTGCTATTGATTCGGCAATTCGCGGTAGACCAGTGCACGATACGAGATCAGAGGTCTGGGCTCCAGATTTTTTTTGGTTTTGGGATTTTGATCTTGTACATGTTTGTATAGACATGCATTTCAATTTGAATTTTATTTTCAAACTCTATTTCAGCTTCCACTTAATTTTATTTTGGTTGTTTACCAAATGGACCGAGTTTTATAAAAATGCATGTATTTTACTTTCTCTCTCTTCCATGTCTTATTCTTATATTATTTTAAAAAAGAATTAATTATTTGGAAATAAAAGGTTTAAAAAAATGAGCCTCACATGGTTTCCTGAATTTGGGTTTGATTATTGGACAAAAACCAGGGTCCAAAAAGTCCTGAACGACCTCTCCCATTGTGTTGGCATTCACCTGTCCACCATTAGTGTAACATCCTCGTTCCAAAATCACGTAATTAATGTCACAAGTAAAATACTTAATAAGAATAAGAAATTATCCGATAAAATGAAGAAAATAAAAAATTAGATACAAGTTTATAAAAACTTGATAAAAGGTAAAATTCGAAGTTTATCGTAAATTCTTACGAGTTTTACTAGTGAAATGAGTGTAGAATTGATTTAAATTTAGCAATTGACAATTCGAGAAAAGATAGGGAATTGTTAGGGTTAAGTATAGAGTTGGCAAAAATTAAGAAGTTAGCGTAATAAATTCATTAGGACATGCATTATAGTTATTATTATATTGTCTTTTATATTGGCTCTTATAGAAAGATTCATATGTGTTATTATAGGTTGACAGAGCAGGAGAGCCGGACAGGACATGTGTACCTGTCAGTCTGAGTATTTCAGTTGACAGGTGAGTAGTCTAACTCACTTAAAATATGAATTAATATGTGAATTGAATTATTTGATCATATTTGATGATTGATAGTAAATATGACTTATATAATAGACCGTAGAAATATATATATATATATATATATATATATATATGAGAATGAATTGCATACAGGTACATCCATAAAGGAAATGTAAACAGGTAAGTTACAATGGTTTACAATCATACTATGGTATAAGATGATGTAATATGATATGGTATGCTATGATATACTATGATATGATAGTATATGATATAATACGATATGATCTGATGGGATATATGATATGAAATATGATATGATATATACATATATATGTGGATATGATATATGATATGGTATTGATGAGATGATATGATATGACAGGAGGTGATACATGATATGGTAATGGTGAGGTGATATGATATGATAGAATATGATATATGATATGGTATTGGTGAGGTGATATGATATGGTATGATATATGATATGATATTGGTGATGATTGGATTGGTGATTTATGATCAATCACAAAGAGGAAGTGGAGAGGAAGTGAAGAGGAAGATTATACAGTTACAGTTGTTTGTAGTGCATGCTCTAATGAGAGATTTCTTATACAGTGTTACTGATATATGATATATATCTGATATGATTACAGGATATATATGTGATTACATGATTACAGGTTATACAAGATTATATGAAAGTTAAATCGATTATAAAGGAAAGGATGATATGTTTACATTTATTGAATTGATATAATAAGATGAAAGATGAAAAATTTTTATTAAATTATTGACTATTCACTGAGTCTGCAATTCATGCAACTGCAATTTTTATTTCAGGATCCAATAGACATACAGACTTGACAGGTGAGTCGAATTCTACTCCCGGACTATTAACTCTCCTCATCAGAGCTGGGCCTAGGAGTTTTGAGCATTCTTGCATGTTTTGTATGTGCATACAATATGTATTATTGATTGATTGATCCAGATATTTGATTGTTGAGATTGTTGTTATATATATGTATATATATATGAGTTTGTTGTTGTTTGAGATTCATATGAATGTTTGCGGTGTATGTTGATAAAGATAAGTTAATATGTGCCTGAGAATCGTTGATATGTGTAAGATTGGTTTATAGGTGTGCAATATGCAATTATGGGTATATCTAGGATACAACCGTTATATAACAGTTCTACATCAAGTTTGAACTTGTATAATAAAGAATAAAGGGTTTATTAGCTTAACAGAAAGCTTAATCTATGGATGTATTAACTAATACGATCGATATTCTGATTTTATAGCAGAGTAACTGTAAACTGTGTATACGATAAAATTTCTATGTTTGACTAACGATTATTAATTATATGATAGTATAAGAAAGGTTTTAGTTTACACAGATATAAAAAGGGATTAGAATACTTAATTACGTGATTAATATAAGAACAGAATAGGACGTTTTATTTTGGTATCAGAGCAGGGATATGATCCCTGAATATGTTCTTGATATGTGATTTGTGATTTGTAGTTGCATGTGCATTGTATGAAATGTGTGCTTAATTGGTCTTATTCACTTTTATAGATATGTCAAAGCCCAGACGTCCTACTGAGAGAGAGGGAGCAGCAGACCCTACAGTAAAGTTATCACACGCAGGATCTAAAGATACACAGCATGATCCTGGTTATCCGCACTATGGACTAGCCTATCCTTATCCACCACTACCTTACTATCCTACATACAGAGATCCATCTCTAACTGATTACCAAATTAGAGCCAGAAATTTTAAGGAATTGGAAAAGTTGGGAGCTATAAAGTTCAAGGGTACCACAGATCCACAACTGGAAGAGGAGTGGTTGGATTGGATTATCAGAGTCTTTGAGATGATGCAAGCTAGTACAGATGATAGGTTAGAGTTTGTTGTGTCCTTATTACAAGGTGATGCATACGAATTATGGAAGACGGTTCCCCGTTCTTTGGAGTTTCCACGAGTTATAGCATGGGCGGATTTTTCATGGGAGTTTAGGAAGAAGTACTTACCGAACATATATAGTGATATAAAACGGAAGGAGTTCTTAGCTCTAAAACAAGGGAAGATGACTATAACCGAGTACGATTTACAGTTTACCCAGCTATCACATCTCACTACGAGTTATATTTCTACTGATAGGGATAAATGTAGGTTATTTGAGGATGGTTTGAATAATATAATTCACAAACATATCCCAAAATCATAAATGAGTGAGTATATGGTACTGAGAGATGCAGTGATTAAAGCTGAAGAACTTTTTAAAAAGATGATAATGAAGAGAAAGAAGGAAAACAGAAGAGGGTAGCTACTCTAGGAGAGTCTAATAGACCGGGTAAGAGGATTGAGTTTATCCCTACTCGTATCAGATTATGAGGATTTTACAACATGCCGATCATGACCTTTCTCTTATCGTGGTAGAGGATCTAGACGGGGAGGATAAGGTAGCTCGGTGACAGTGGCAGGACCTGCTAGACTTCCTTGCCCACATTGTTAGAGGATTCATTTTGGTGAGTGTAGACTATTGACAGTGCTTATTATGTGTGTGGTCAGTAGGGAAATTATGCTAGAGATTGCCCTGTTAGGACGATTGTGAGCGGCAGTTACGGCCGAGGTAGAGGAGTTGCTTCTACTTCAGTGTCTAGACGACGTAGAGGAGCCTCTAGTGCTCAGACGCAGAGACACACTAGAGTTTTTTGCGATTTCTCGACAGGAGGTAGCAGATACCCTTGAGGTTATCACAAGTGAGTTACATTTATTTTTTGTTTCTACTTACACATTGATAGATCCTGGTTTTACACATTCATTTATTACCCACGGAATAATACATGTAGTGAAAGTTAAACCTGAAACATTGACCTAGAGCCTAGGAGTCCATAGTTCTTTAGGCGAGATGATGTGGGTATATACGATATAAAGATATTGTAAAATACAGATAAATAATATAGAATTGGCAGTTGATTTGATTTTACTTAATTTGACAGAGTTTGACTTCATATTAGGTAAGGATTGGTTAGCTCGTCATCGAGCTAAAGTAGATTGTTATACGAAAGAAGTAATAATTGAACCTAAAGAACAGAACAAAGTAATATTTTACAGAGATAGGAAGATTGTGCCTAGTTATTTAATTTCAGCTATTCAAGCTTTTAAGCTGATTGTAAAGGATGTGAAGCTTACTTAGCTCATATAGTTGATAAAACAACAACGTATGAAAACGTTAAAGGAATACCAATATTCGATCAGTTGCCTGACATATTTTGAAAGGATCTCTCAGGATTACCACCTAATACAGAGACAGAATTTACTATTGAGTTAATTCCTGGTACGATACCCATATACATACAGCCGTATAGAATGGAACCATCTAAATTACACAAATTAAAGAAACAGTTACAAGAGTTACTTGATAGGGATTCATTCGACCTAGTGTTTTACCTTGAGGAGTACCTATATTATTTGTTAAAAAGAAAAATGGAACATTACGGTTATGTATAGATTATGGAAAATTGAATTAAGTCACAATGAAAAACAAATATCCCTTACCTCAAATAGATGATCTACTTGACCAATTGCATGGCGCCACCGTGTTTTCAAAAATTGACCTAAGATCTGGGTATCATCAATTAAAGATAGCACAGGAAGATATTCCAAAGACTGCTTTTTGTACCCGGTATGGTCATTACGAGTTTTAGTTATGCCATTTGGTATAACTGATGCTCCAGCAGCATTTATGGCACTGATGAACAATATATTCCAGTCTTTTCTTGATCAATTTGTGATTGTCTTCATAGATGATATACTGATTTATTCGAGAAACACCGAAGAACACAATGAACAATTACAGACGGTATTGCAAATACTACGAGAAAAGTAAATGTTGTAAACTGAGCAAATGTGAGTTTTGGTTGGATCATGTAGTTTTCTTGGGACACGTGATATCTGGACATGGAATATCGGTAAATCCAAAGAAGATTGAAGCAGTAGTGAATTGGGAACCTCCTAAGATTGTTACAAAGATATGTAATTTCCTGGGTATGGCAGGTTACTATCATGGATTTATGGAGGGGTTCTCGATTATAGCTGCTATGCTGACACAACTACTAAGAAAGAATGTTCTATCCAGTGGAATAAACAATGTCAGCAAAGTTTTGATGAATTGAAATATTGTTTGACCTTCAATCCTTACGATTCCTTCGTCATATATAGTGATGTTTTATAACAATGACTTGGATACGTATTAATACAAAACGAGAAAGTGGTAGCATATGCCTTTAGAAAACTCCGACCGCATGAAACCAATTATCCAGTACATGATTTAGAGCTTGCAGCAGTAGTATTTGCTCTAAAGATCTGGAGACATTATCTATATGGCGAGACATTTCAGATTTTTACAAATCATAAAAGTCTGAGATATTTGATGACCCAGAAAGAACTTAACATTCGACAAAGAAGGTGGTTAGAGTTGTTGAAAGACTATGATTGCACAATTGAATACCATCTCGGTAAAGCGAATGTGGTTGCGGATGCACTAAGTAGAAAGTCAAGTGTTGCTATATCTAGCTTAAAATTAACACGTATGACCGATTTGATAGATTTACAAAGCTTGAATACAAAGTTAGAATTAACTGAATTGGGAGTGTTAATAGCAACATTAATGGTTCGACCAATATTGTTAAGAAAGATACAAGGAGCACAACAGCAACATGAAGAGTGTATAAGGATGATTGAACAGATTGATTAGGGTATTGAGACCCTTTTCAATTGGTTAATCACTTGTTGATGTTGGGATCCAAAGTATGTGTGCCTAATATATTGGGAATTAGACAGAAAATACTAGATGAAGCACATAATGCTCCATATGTTATGCATCCTGGAATGATAAAAATGTACAATACTCTGAAACAACACTATTGGTGGCCCAACATGAAAAAGGAAGTAGCTGAATTTGTATCCAGATTTTTGGTATGTCAACAAGTAAAGGCTAAACATTAGACACCAATAGGAAAACTTTAGCCATTATCGATACCAGTCTGGAAGTGGGAACGAATAACTATGGATTTTGTGATAGGATTACCACGTACACAGTTAGGTAAAGATGCAGTTTGGGTGATTGTGATAGATTAACCAAAACTGCGCATTTCTTACCGATTAAAATTGGAATCTCTTTAGAGCAGCTGGCAGAGTTGTATATACAAGAGATAGTCTGATTAGATGGTATTTCTATTTCCATAGTATCATATAGAGATCCTAGGTTTACTTCTAGATTTTGGCAGACATTGCAGAGTGCATTAGGTACGAAATTAAACTTCAGTACTACTTTCCATCGACAGACTGATGGACAGACAGAGAGGACTATACAAACATTAGAGGAGATGTTGAGATCTTGTGTTCTAGAGTTTTAGGGTTCTTAGGATCGGTACATACCATTGATGGAATTTTCTTACAATAATCAAGATCATAGTAGCATTGGTATGGCACCATATGAAGCTCTATATGGATGGAAATGTAGAAGTCCAATTTATTAGGATAGAGAAGGAGCAAAGATAGTTGAAGGATCTGACCTTGTTGAAGAAACAGCTAAAAAATTTAAACTGATCAAAAGTAAATTAAAAGCTACCCAAGATAGACAGAGAAGTTATTACGATCAGCATAAAAAAGAAATGGAATATAAAATTGGAGAAAAGGTCTTTCTGAAAGCTCCCCCTGGAAAGGAGTGATGAGATTTGGAAACAAAGGGAAACTGAGTCCTAGATATGTTGGACCACGCAAGATTAAGAGTGGATTGGTCCTTTAGCGAACATACTTACTTTACCTATAGAATTAGCATAAATTCACGATGTTTTTCATGTGAGTGTACTGAGGAGATATAGATCAGATCCTACCCATGTTATACCAGAATTAGAAGTAAAAATTTTAGAAAACCTGACCTATAGAGAAGAACTTGTACAGATTGTGGATCATAGAACGAAACTGCTAAGAACCAAATACATTCCAATTGTTAAAGTTCTCTGAAAACATCATAATCTGGAAGAGGCAACATGAGAAACAGAGATAGAATGAGAAGAGAATATCCATAGTTATTCACAGGTATATTTTATGCATAATAAGTAATTGCATTTGCATATAGAAACAAATTAGATTAGATATCAGTAAAAGAAATCATAAATGAATTTCGAGGACAAAATTCTTTAAGGGGTAAGAATTGTAATATCCTCGTTTCAAAATCAGGTAATTAATGTCATAAGTAAAATAATTAATAAGAATAAGAAATTATTCGATAAAATGAAGAAAATAAACAATTAGATACAAGTTTATGAAAGGTTGATAAAAGGTTGACGGAAGGCTGATGCTAAGTAAACAAGAAAGAGAAGGAAGCTGAAAAATAGAGAAGTACACGTGGTGGAGGGGAAATGCGTGGTGAGCATGACCACACGTACTCCACGCCCACCACGCATAAAACTCTGGTTCTGGAAAAAAAATATAAGTTCAATTCACTCTAGAATCGCTCAGAACCTTCAAGAAACATTACAAAGCTAGAGAAAAAAGGAAAAAGAGAGAGGCAAGGAAAGGGAGAGAGATTGAGTGAGAAATTAAGAGATTAAGCGAGGAAAAGGGTTCGAGTTATATAATCAATCGTAATATCGAGTTGCGAATCCATTGGTATAGTCGAAACAGGTAAAATTCGAAGTTTATCGTAAATTCTTACGAGTTTATCGTATATATATGTGGATATGATATATGATATGGTAATGGTGAGATGATACGATATGACAGGAGGTGATACATGATATGGTATTGGTAGGGTGATATGATATGATAGAATATGATATATGATATGGTATTAGTGAGGTGATATTATATGGTATGATACATGATATGATATTGGTGGTGATTGAATTGGTGATTTATGATAGATCACGGAGAGGAAGTAGAGAGAAAGTGGAGAGGAAGATTATACAGTATACAGTTACAGTTGTTTATATTGCGTGCTCTAATGAGAGATTTCTTATACATTGTTACTGACATATGATATCTATATGATATGATTACAAGATATACATGTAATTACATGATTATAGGTTATACAAGATTATATGAAAGTTAAATTGATTATAAAGAAAAGGATGATATGTTTACATTTATTGAATTGATATGATAAGATGAAAGATAAAAGTTTTTATTAAATTATTGACTATTCACTGAGCCCGCAACTCATTCAACTTCTATTTTTGTTTTAGAATCCAGTAGTGAGCTGAGATAGACGTATAGACTTGACGGTTCGACTACTGCTCTCGAAAAATTATCTCTCTCCTCATCAGAGCTGGGCTTAGGAGTTTTGAGTGTTGTTACATGTTTTGTATGTGCATACGATATGTTTTGTTGATGGATTAATACAAATATTTGATTGTTGTTATATATATATATATATATATATATATATATATGTATATATATATGTATATATCTAAGTTTGTTGTTGTTTAAGATTCATATGAATGTTTAAGGTGCATGCTGAAAAAGATAAGTTAATATGTGCCTGAGAATTGATATGTGTAAGATTGGTTTACAGGTGTGCAATATGTAATTATGGGTATATCCAGTATATAGTCGTTATATACTAGTTCTACGTCAAGTATGAACATTTATAATAAAGAATAAAAGGCGCATTAGCTTAACAGAAAGCTTAATCCATGGATGTGTTAACTAATACAATCGATATTCTGATTATATAGTGGAGTAACTGTAAACATTATGCAATCAGTGGAGAATTCTGTCCCACTAAAATTCCCGAGATCTTTAGGTCGAAGGTTGTATTCACTTTGGTGATGTCCTTAGACATGGACGGGCTTCTTTCGACTCATACACAGTAGGTTGCGCCGTTGGACCTGTGAAGCCTTGGATGCATACAGTAGGTTTGCAAGGTGTTGGGGTTGGTGCCTTAGGGATGTCCTCCCGTTTGTGTGGAGGTTGATAGACTAGAATAATTGTTTTTCCTATTGTCCACACGTCAGTTTCAGTTTTGGCCTCTTTTCCCCAGTTTCCTTGGAGGCTTTCTCAGCAACTTTAACTTTCCTTTCTATTTCAACATGAGTTGCAGTCTAGGAAAGAATTACAGGTTCTGACCCTTTTGGGGCCTGGATTTTTTTAATGTTGGTCGTCTTCCTAGCAGGTCCATGGGTAGCTCTTTGTTCAAATCCAGCAACTATTGCCTAGACCAATGACTGTGCCATCAACCAAGCTATTGTTAATGGCCAACATCAGGCCACTGATCAACTCCATTGTCTCTAGGTTCTGGCCCTTGGTTTTCTTTATCTCTGGGGGGTTGGTCACCATAGAGCTACTTGTTTCTTCTACGTCCTTGGCCTCAATCGTCGCTTCTCTGTTTTTGCCAAAACCATTGTGAGAATGTCCGATTGGGCATGCCAAATTTTTTTCCTCTTCTACAGAAAGCGATAAATGTCGTCCTTTTAACTCTACAAAGCACGGAAACAAAGTTAAAGAATTATGTGAGCATGCCAGAAAATTATAGTTTTTCTGAACTAAAATAAAATAAAAAAATGTGCGCAAAATCTAAAATCAGAACTCAAACAATTGCAAATGGAAAATTAAGACCATATTTTCCAAGGGTCCCTGACTCAATGGTTACAAATCGTCAATGACAATAATTAATAATAAGAAACGAAAATGAAACTGGCAAAACGCAAGGAATATGTGAAATAATAGTAGACAAAGTAGCGTGAAAGTGCTGGCAATTTTTGTTGTCAGAAAGTGATGATCTGTATGCTTGATTTCTCCTATATTTATAAGCATTTTGCCCGTGACAGTAAATCAAATATCCCTTAATTGACTAGATAATCTTTATTTCCTTGTATGATAAATCAAATATTTTTTTATATTTAATTTATTTTCCTTTTTTGGCACGTTGATTCCTGTATATTCTTCTGCCTTATTCGTCGGAATGGGTTAAAAATTAGTACCGAAAATCGGGTCTGTCCGGATAATTTGGTCCACAGACCGAAATTATTTTAGTGTAAACAACAACATCAGAAGAGCATTAATCTTGATAAAGATGAAGTAGAGAAGAATTACAATTAAAACAAACCAACTTTAAGTTTTCTGATATAAGCAGAACGACCAACATCAAAAGAGAGATGACCGTGCTTTCCAACCAACCAAAGTGTATGGACCAAATAAGCATTCGTCTGCGAATATGCAAATCAAAAGAAAGGGGAATGGAAGAAAGTGGGTACAAATGAACACCCTAAACGACAAGGAAGAATGAGAGATCTTAAAGGATACAATTTAAATTTGTATTTGTTAGTTTGTTGGAGTATGATTAAAAGTTTGTTAGGAAGTTTGTTGAGAATTTAAATTTAAAATAATAGTTTGTTTGAAATTATAGTATAAATAGATGTAAAAGAATATGTGAGGAGTAACCATACAACAAAAAAATATTTTGCCTTACTAAGAAGATTCGAACTCCCGACACCGTGGTTTGTAGCCAAATGCTTAAAGAAAAATGTAAATTTCAACTAGTTCCATTACATAGTCTAACAACATTGTATATATGCTCCATTGGAATTGTTAGGGTTTTTGGCAAAATCCTGGAAATTCAAGATCTTTGTCGCGTTTTAGTCTTCTTAGTGAAAAAAAAAACAGATACAAAAGTTTCTAGAACTTATCCAGCTACATTCACTATAAAAAAAAGACTTAGCGAACATCAAACTCCGTCGCAATATTATAACTCCGAGATTAAAATCAATGTCGATGAATTTTGGAGTGAAATACACTACAAGAAAGTGGGGGAATTTGCGACGAAATTCGTTGAAAAAAAGAAGATTACAGAAAAAAGTGCGCCAGCATGTCAAAAAATGTGTGTATTTTCCAATTTAGAGGAAATGTTAGAGAAATTAAAACTTTACCTCCTTTAGCTTACTTTTTTTTTTAAAGATTTCTTTACCTCTCAAGTTAGAGGATAAAGAAAGTGAAATGACAAATTTATGTATTTATCACACAAATATTACAATTTTAATACTCATTTCTCTTTTTATTCATAATTAAAACTTTCAAACAATAAAATTTTATTTCAAATTTCATACCCACTCTTATTTATTTCACTTCTTTTTTCACCCTAAACATTCAATCAATGCCTTAAATTACGGTATATATCAAACAAACGAAGTCTAACTCAATGGAAGAGTGTAAAGTTAACTACTTTTTGTTTATAGTTTTTTCACGTTACAATTTTATATTTTATTTATAAAATTCAATATAATTTATATAAAAAAGATTTATTCTATAGATTCTTGTAATGTTTAGGTTTTAATACTTAAATTTGATACTTTAAATTAAAAAAATAGCATCTAAAAATAATCGTCTGCAATTCAGACTTCACAACGTAGCATGAAAAAAAATGAGAGACCAGTAATTAAAAAGAGCCTAAACATAGGGTTGTAATCAAATTGAGTTGTGTCGATCTTTGTAGTGCTTAAGTTAAACCATTAAAAGGTTCACGAGTTCGAGTTCGAACTATGTAATTTATTGAGTTTAAAATTTCGTTCTAGTTTGGCTCGATTAAAGCTTGCGAGCTAACACGTTTCTTCATGAGCTTTTCAAACTTGAGTAAATAAAGATTAAAATAAAATTTTGTTAAATGTAAAATCATTAACCCACTATTGAATATTATGATTTTTTTTATTTTTTATATTAATACAATTATTATCTTTAATTAGTATAGTATAATTAATTATAAGATGTTATGTATTTTTTTTTAAAATATGATTTT
The DNA here is from genome assembly GCA_948193385.1 of Breynia disticha f. nivosa. Taxonomy (NCBI): domain Eukaryota; kingdom Viridiplantae; phylum Streptophyta; class Magnoliopsida; order Malpighiales; family Phyllanthaceae; genus Breynia; species Breynia disticha. Next base: position 48,460 of record CANYCX010551101.1, read on the forward strand.
GTCCTAACATTGATTCATTTTTAAATAAACTATATATTCGCTTAAAATACAAGAAATATAAAAATTACATATTAAGATAAAAAAATCAAATATGTAATCAAGTTTATTCACAAATTTATTTACGAACATTAAACAAACATGTTTGCAAGCTTTTCAAGCTGAACTTTTGAGTATTCAAACTCTATTAATGAAACAAGCTCAAAAATTTATTCAAATCGATTCATGTGAACCAAGTTAGAAACAAATTTTTATCGAACCGAACATAGAATCATTAGCATATCGATCGGTTATTTACAAACCTCTTAATCGTAGGGATAACAAAGATTTTTATTGTACTTTTATAATGTAAAAAATTGTCCATACCTGAATTAGGGTCCAAAGAGAATAATTATTAAACCATTGGACCAAGGATATTCCCAAAAAAACACGGAGAATGCAAGGGAGAACAAATAAAGAAGTCGAAACATCGGTAACTCTTAGTATGAGGACCCCATGTTGACGGACTCATTGAGACAATTAATAAGGACCATTGGATGAGCTACTTTAATTGTCAACCATAATTTTTATTTTGTATGGAGTATACTCCCTTGGGTGTATAGAATTGAAATAATTGGGCTGAGTTATTGTTTTGACCAAATTTGGTTTAAAAATTCGGGTAAGTGAAAAAACTCATGGTTTGACAAATTTCAGTAATGCACACACTACATTAAGTAATTTTATTTTTTACGGAATGAATAAATTAATATGTTGAATGTGAATATGTTTTACTGAAAATCATCTTTTTACAAAAGTATTTTCACTTTTTAGTAATCATTTATGAAATTTAGTAATGTTAATATTTACGTAATAATTAATAGTTTTATTGAAAATGATGTTAAATCACTTAATGATATAGTTGTTATTGAATTATTTTTATTTCAATAGTATTAACCTTATATTAAGTAAATATATTACGAAATGAATAATTTAATTTTCTGAAGGTGCACATGTTTTACTGAATATTAATTATTTTACGAAAATATTGAATTTTCAATATATTTTTATGTAAGTCAGTACTGTTAACTTTTACGTAATAATTTGTAATTTTATTGAAAATGATATTAAGTTACTCAATGATATAGTTGTTACTGAATTAGTTTTATTTCTGCAATATTTACATAATATTAAGTAAATTTATATATTACAGAATGAGTAATTTAAAGTGCATAAGTTTTACTGAATATTAATGTTTTACGAAAATATTTACTCTTCAGTATATCATGTACGTAATTCAGTTATATTAACTTTTACGTAATAATTAGTAGTTTTATTGAAAAATAATATTAAGTTACGCAATATTTAAGAGGTGCGGTCTAGCATGTTTTTAACCCTGATGAGTTGGACTATAGTTGTAGGTCGTATGATTTTTCTAAAATTTAAAAAAAAATTATGAGAAATTTTTAATAAATACTATTTTTTAATATTTTCTCAGTTTTACTATCATTCAAATATTTTTAACATTAACAAACATCTTTAAATATTCTTTTGGAATTACTATGCTTTTTAATTATAGATTTTTTTGTTAATTTCTTTATTCATTTTTCTTATATACACACGATACTGTTTTATAAAATAATTCAGGTTACAATTCAACTACATACCTAAAAGCGTATACATAAGTAATACGTAAAATTTAAGGTGAATTATATTTTTATGTAATAATTAGTAGTTTTACTGAAAAAATAGATAAAGTTACTTAATAGGTATGACTCTTAATGAATAAGTTACGTTTTAGTAATATTTACAATTTTTAAGTAAAAGTATATTTTACAGAAGAAGTAACAAAAATTACTAAAAGATTATATGTTTTACTGAACTTTTACTTTTTACTGAAATATTCAAAGTTTCCGTAAATTGTGTTTGAATTAAAGTAATTTCTACTTTTACATAATAATTAGTATTTTTACTGAAAAATAGATAAAATTACTCATTAGATAAAAGTGTTACGGACTCAGTTATGTTTCAGTAATATTTACAATTTATTAAGTAAAAGTATATTTTACGAAATAAGTATCAAAAATTACTGAGCAGGTAAATGTTTTATTGAACTTTGACGTTTTACAAAAATAAGAAAAGTTTCCGTAAATTGTGCTCCAATTTAGTAAAATCTACTTTTATGTAATAATTAAAAACTTTACTAAAAAATGGTTAAGTGACTAGTTAATATGAATGTTACTGAATTCTCTTGCTATGAATTTAATTATTCATTTTAAGTTTTAACTGAATTATAAAATAATTAGTGAGTTCTTGTAACATATACAGAGAATACCCTGTAAAATATTGTATTTCTTCTTTGAACTTATTTAAATATGTTCTATGTATCATGTGTAGAGATACAAATCGATAAAATTAGTAATTTGTGCAAACAAATATCAAAAGGCACTATAATCATTTGTGATATTTAGTTTATGAAAGACTGATTTTTTATTCAATTATTTTTTTTACTAAAACTAAACTCAATATTAAGTGTTCTTAGGGGAAAGAAATTTACCATCAAATTTTGTTGGGGATACAAATTATAGACACTCCTGCTGCTGCCATGATTAACCACTTCAAGTTAAACCAAACAAGCAATTCAGAAAAACAATTCTCAATCTATAATTTTAAATACAATACACAAAATTTTTTTCTATTAATTTAGTTATTTTTAATTTTTAAAATAAAAATCTACAATTATTAGAAAATTATAATACTATATCTATTACTCTTTCCTATCAAATTAATAATATACTTATGTTTTCAATGCAGAATTGTTCATCTAATTACTTATTCTTCAATAAAAATAGTTCATTTAATAAGGACAATATTGTAAAATCTTATATTAACTACCACAGAACTTGTTTAATTACAGGTTTCTCATTTTCACAATTTGTCTAAAATCGACTATCTTTATAAGACTGAGGGACTATATGTTTGTTAATTGAGAGTTGAGAGAGGAAGCGAGAGTGATATATATATATATATATATATATATATATATATATA
>CANYCX010551448.1:0-23282 GCA_948193385.1 Breynia disticha f. nivosa
GATTGGGCCGAGTTTTATGAAATAGCGTGTATATATCTTTTAAATTCTCTCTCTCATCTGATTTTAGATTTGATTTTTATATCATTTCTATTATATATATTGTTTATCAGGAAAACAGGTATTTAAAAACAGGTTCCACACTTATAATTAATGGGGTCCCGGAGCGAGCCTGGATTAGTCGCGGTCCAATGTGACTACCGGATACCGAGTGGGAAGACCAAAAAAATAATTAATGGGGTAGATTGAACTCAAGTTCGAATAATGAACCTTTATTTTACAACAAAATTTAACATTAAAAATTATGACTCTTATCTATCTATTTTTTTAAAAAAATGTAATTGTATTATGTATAATAACAAATAGATACTATTAATTAGATTTATCTGTATTAAATTAGATTAGGACTATTTTCTTGAAAAAAATGAAAAAAAAAATGCTATTATAAAATATGTTACAAATAATTGATCACTCGGATTAGCAAAAAAAATGACGTAGATTAACGTATATTAATAATTCTTATTTACTATAAATCCATTTTTATGGGATGCATAAATTCGAGAAAAAAAGATATCTATAACGATATGAATTAAGAAAATTAAATAAATGTTATACATGTACATATGTCTTTATTGAATAAAAATTGAATTTGCATGTAATGCACACTTTTTTGCACGCATTAGATGAATATTTTATTCTTTAGAAAATGATTTTTCAATTTATATATTTTTTTAAATTGTCAAATAATGAAATTTAATAACAAAAATAATATAATATTTTAATTTATATTTTCTTATCAAATTTATCAGGTAATATGGCAAAAATTAAACACCTAAAAAATTCTTACTTAATAAAACCATTTATTTTATAATCTAAAAAATTATTATTTTTCTATGGTCTATAGAAATATAGAAATGGAAATGAAGGTGTGAAAGCAAATTCAAATATATATAGAAAAATAAATTCACTTCTCAAAAGCAAGAGAAAATTGTATATCATATCAGTAATTGGGTTTTTTTTTTCAAAAATGGTATTACAGTTTTTGATTGGTAATAAACTCTTTGTTATATAATTCTATAACCTGTAACAAATAAATGCCACTGGAAATTTCTGATTAATATATAATTAATAATCTTTGTATTTAGCTAAATAAACCATTTCAAACTCAAAAAATATTTAGCTGAATAATCTTTGTGTTAAGTAGAGGATCAATGAGTCAATAATCTATAACTATTAAAAGATAAATTTGAATCTTTTAATTTTTTTATATAAAAAATATTTTTAATTTTATATAATCTTAAAAAATCAATAAAATGTGTGGAGTCCTCAATTAAAACAATTCTCGTATTAAAAATGACTCGAATTCAGGTGCTTAGTAAGCATGAAACTGATGGCCCCTCCTTAGTACTTTAGCATATAAAAGCTAAGAAAACAAAAAGGAAAGAAAATAAAAGCAAAGATCAACTTTTCTTTTTTACCTTATCTCTAAACCTTTGAAGGCCAACTAGTAGCCATTAATATTACACTACAGCGACGCACATAAGAATATATTAGAGAGGGTTTCAAATTTAATAAGCCAATGATTAATTTATATCGACAAATTTAACAATAACCGATAAGAACAACTGTAATCAAACTGATGAAACTCCTACTACAAAAATTTCGTCGAGACATTCCCCTCAAGTGCGTCCGTCAACACTACTTAACAAGATTTTTGGGAATTTAACCCTCAAACCCACTTAAAATTATTCACAATATAATGTCACAAAAGTAAAAACTATACAAAATTTGTGTTATTTGTGTTCAAAATGATTACCTACTAGCTAGTTTTGGTCCTAGAAAAACCTATTAATGGTACACCTAAAAAAATTGAATATCGACTAAGATAATACATTTTTTTTGCCAGTAACAAAGGTAAATAGATGGTGGGAATATTTTTGTGAATCCCAAAGAAGGTATATGCCTGGAAATTGTGCCAATTTATGCAATGAACCAAACAAAAAATTCCCCTTTTTGTGTTTGCTTTAATAACATGGCAAACAGTGTTGGTGAAGTCTTTTGTTTGTTGGATTCCTTCAATATTTGGAGAATAATTAGGGTATGTTTTTGGGAAGCATGATTGCTGACAAATGGTGAATTTAAGGATTGGGATTGAATCCATTATAAACCATCTCATGTGTGCCCTAATTGTTGAGATTTTACACCAATCATTCCTTTCTTCCCATTTTGGCTCTAAGAAGCCCATAGCAATGATCCCTCTGTTGTATATGAGCACCTAAAGAATAAATTCTTGTTACACACAAGCTTTATGAAAATACTCGCAACAATAATTAGTCTAATGCATACGAGCTACTGTATTAGATTTAGGACTCGCATTAACGCTCTAAACAATGTGGGATTTGAGGAGTTATCCCAACAATTCTCCGACAATCCAATATGGGATATGTTCATAGACTAACATAGGAATCAAAGTGGCATGGATGGAAGAAGAGACAACATTATATTGAAAAGAAAGCAAATGAGAAAGATGAGAAGTAGGGAACACATAAAGCATTAAACGTCACTCAAACCATATATTCCACTTTTCCTCTCAATTATTTCGCTTCAACATTTACCACATTTGCTCTACATTTCACAACTTATCTACAATGGAGTAGCAAATACATACAAATAATAATATTTGACAAAAAAAAATAATACAATATAATTATGACATATTTAACGCGAATTTACAGTATGCGTATGTGGTAAAAAGGAGCGGCGTCGATTAGATATTGTCCTTTTGGGTTGTTAGTTATGATGAGTTTACTTTACAACTTTGATGGGTTGAATTGAATTATGTTTTAAAATTGGGGACTTTAGGTTAGGGTGTAACAATTATGGTTTTAGGGTAATAATTAGACAACATTATTTCACATAATTACTTGTGCGAATTTTGTGGAATCTGTATGTGCGCATGTTTTATCTTCACATTATTTCTTTTCTTTTTTTCTTTTCTACTTAATGTCAACCACTTGTATGTTAGGGATGATAAAAACTCATACCCGTAAGGAATTAATCCGACTCAATTTAAAAGAGACGGATTTTTAATATTTGATTGAAAACGAAAGGGATACAAGATAATTTGAAATTAAAAATAATAAAAATGAGATGTGGTTGGTATTTAGTATACTTGTTTCGTTCTCCGCCTCGAGTCTATCCCATTATATAAAAATATATAATAATAATAATATAATATATATAATGTAATACATAATATTTTATATATTTATTAGATTTTATTAACTTTATTTTAAATTATATATTTTAGACTATAATAATTGTAGAATAAATATATATTTTATAAATAAAAGAAAAACATATCTTTAAGAAAAAAGGACAAAGAGAAAATGAGTTTTTCACAAAGCGGAGATGAAGTATCAATTTTGTAAACTTATAAGTTACAGAACGATGATTTGGTAAGAAAAAATATTGTGGATTGGAGATCGAAAAGCCATAATCTAATCCCGACCAGTCTTGTTACCATTCCTATTGCATGGTATGGTTTAGGTGAATTTGAGCTTATTTAATACTCCCTTCATCTATTTTAATATCAAATTTTTATTAATTATTTTAACATATAGATAATTTTTATTTTTTATATATATTATTTTTAATAATATTATTTTCAATACAAATTTATTCATTAAATTGTTTATTATTTAACTTAAATAAATCAATAAATAAAAACGATAATATAAAATAACATAATTACTATCACTAACAACAAACTTAGTTTGTTAATTCTTGTAATTTATCAAAAATTAATTATTAATATGAATCATAAATCATAACCCAATAATTCTTTTCATCAAGTATTTATACATTTTCTAATCTTTTTAGAACATTTCGTATGAAAAAACAGAAATTTTTTTGGAAATGAGGACGCACCATTTCTTGGCGGATCTAGTGCAACTATGTCAGTATTATCAAGAAGAATAAAAATTCTTTTAATTTGTTGTGTATTTAAATTAATTCATTTAAATTGATATATTTTGTATAATAAATTTGTTTTATATATGTGTTTAATTTAATAATTTGTTATTAGAATAATTTTGTTATTGAGTTTATAACATTTTGACAAAAAAATTTGTATGATAAAAAATATCTTTATCTGTTTTGTAAGATCTAGTAACTTTGATCGTATAGACTATCTGACTATATCGATTTTATGACAACAATCCTTAGTTAGATTTGCATTATGTGTGGGTCTGTATTATCCATGGAACTAATTGGCTTTGAAAAATGATTTTGATATATATTTATTTAGCGTATTAGTAGTATTAATATTGTGCTATATTTGTATTTCTCCGATCCATTCATGAAAAATTAAAAATTAATATTTGAAAATTATCAAAAATAATAAGTTCTTATTGTTTCTATAGAATGACAGGTTTGTACACGAGTCAAACTTGCATACATAGTCTGAACTGTACGCTAGCCACAAGTTCAAAATAGAACGTGATATATACACTCTGTTTGTTCTGTAAATTAGTATAATTTATTAAAGTATGAAATAATTTAATATAACATTGAATAGTGATGTTTAAATAATCAAACCATCATACTTCATTAATTTGATGTGTTATAATTTGTAGTTTTATTAAAATTATAAAACCATAAAACCACACTACTTAACTCATACTATTCATTAATAAAATAAAATAAATCTAATTTTTTTAATCATATTAAACCATATCATACAATATCATCTCCTAAATAAACCATTGGTCATCAATATAGCAATGTTGAGCTTCGAGTTTCAATATTACATTTTTGAAAACTTAGCAGTGGTCATTTTGAAAACTTCCCAAACACACTAATTAAAATCGAACTGGCAATCGAACCGAAAACAGATTAGGTAATTAGTTTATTGGCCGAATCAACAGCTAACTAGTCGAACCGATCAGGTCACCGATTTGATACCAATTCATTTACAAATAGGTTTAAATAGTAAAATCAGACCGAACTAATAACTAATTCACTTATTAGGACCAATTTTTATAACTGGGTCATACTATCATGGTCATGCTTGTTCAATTATGATATTAATTGAGGTTGTGAACATGTTTATGTTGGGATTAATTTGTAAATCAAAAAGGCAAAATCTATTATATAATTCATGGAGAAAATGACAAAAAAATTAAAAGGGAAAAGAAAGCAAATTCCCTCAGCATAAAGCTTAAGAGGGACAAAACTAAGTAATCTGACGACCGAATCTTGAGTTCTTCACAAAAGAACAGAAAACAAGTTTAAAAAATTGGCACACCAAATCTCCATTTGTTATCTTCCTAATCTTCTCTTTGCATGCTTTCAACAATGAACAGTGACTCCCTGACATTCTCCACATTACTAGGTCTCATCAATTATACACATACCAACCAATCTTATTCTTTTCGGCTTTTTTACTAATCTGTTATTTTATTAAAACCATATCACCAAAATAGCGACAAATCGTAATCTTTACCGCCTTCATCCTCAACCACCACTGCACTATACCGACTTTGTCATGTCCAAGTTGAACAATCGGCTCTGAAACCACTTGAGATATGAGAAATCTTGGGGAGATGTACCACGAGCGTGAGTCTAGTGAAAAAGAATACCGGATAAAAAAGACATAAATGGGTTATACACCAATATCTTCATTCAAAACATTAAGATATTGGACTATAGGTTCATACTGCTTATAAATTTTTGTCATAACGGACAACTCTCGGATGTGAGATTCTCACTTGCTTTTTAATAACTACATTGAACTGAATTCATACAACAAAAATCAGCAAACTTCTTTTTCTTGGGTAGAAACCAAATTTAGTATCATAATCGTACACTTATAAATCATGTTATCGGATAAAAAACTACGGTTAGCCTAACACGAACATTAATCAAAATTATAGGGCCAATTTATAAAGTCATTATGTGTAAAGTTAAGATATTGATGATATGAGTACTGTAGAAAGTAAGAAAAACTATTTGTAAGCACGTGAATATGTCCATTTCTTTTGACAATTACTTGAATATTCCTTAATTTGATCATTACTACTTACTAAGAAGAGTTTGTTTGCAATAAAAGAGTTCATAAAATTAATAAATATTCTTTAATTATGTACTAATTATTTTAGTTGTAAATTTCAGGATAAATTAGTAAATTGTCTCAACTTCAACTTCTTTTGTTGAATTTACCTAAATTTTGGTGAGAAACTGACTTCTTTAATTTTCAGAAAATTAAGAAATAAAATAATTTAGTAAGATAATCTTTTCTAATTCTCAATAAGTGGAACTTCCTCAACCACAATTTAGGCTTGCGAGTCGTGATCGTGTTAGTGTTTTTTGTCAAATATTATTATTTATGACATAAATATTATAAAAATTAAATTTGTATCATTCACATAATGTCTATTCGTATACTTATAATTGTGTTATCGGGTCAGAAATTGTCATGCTTATATATACTCCCTCCGTCTCATTTTAAGTGTTAATTTTTTATTTATTACACATTTTATGAAAATTCATTTAATGCAGTAACTTTTAAATTTTACCCTTTATTTAAACTATACAAAAGAATGTGATTAGTTATATGAAATAAATATTTCTTGAAAATATGAACTCATATCATCAATATTTAAGGGTATTTTAGTAATATTTTTGTAAAAATTTAGTTTGTGACACTTATTTTGAGATATTTAAAATATATTTTTGTGACACTTAAAATGAGACGGAAGGAGTATCTCTGACTACTTGAATCTATCTAACATTATTCAACAGAGATTTTTCCTTTCTTTTTGTATTGATTCAAATAAGGTTAAGATTTAAGGAGAGAAAAAAACAAAATTGAAAAGAGAGGGCAAACAAACTGATAATTGAGAAACAAAATTAAAACAAATGATTGATTGGAGAGAGATGTGGGAGATGGTGAAGTTATCCCATTTGTACAAAACTTTAATGGGGACTACATGTTGGACTACTACTATAAAGTTATTATGAAATTTAGTGGTATGAATTCTTTTGTATTTTCTTGCCTAACAATATGACTTGAAAATGAGGTTGATGATTCCATATGGGGCCATGCATGAAAATACCACTTGGGTAGGGAATTTTTGTCTCAAATATTTTATTCCCACTACTGCATGTATTGTTTTTGGTGTGTACATATTTAGATTTCCAATCACTTTAAAGGTATGTGAATTATCCTGTAAATGTGAAGAAAACAGTGGGGGAAGAGAGAGAGAAACCCTAGAGAATTATATAAAAGAAAGACAAACCCTAAATTTTACTTGTTATGTGTTGTTATGTCGAATTTCGGGGCTTTTACTGTGAGTTCTTTTGAAGAAGAATTCAATGAGATAGTTAACCGTTATTGTTAGATATAAAGAAAGTAAATTTAAATCGTTGATTTTAATAAAGAAATTAAATACTCAGATTTAATTTTATGTATCTGACGATGACGATGTAGTGTCTTATAAGAGTAGTCATATTAAAATTCACCACCATATGTGTTTTGTTGAGTTGGAAGAAGAAAAAGAATGGGGTAGAGGACAGAGCTTCACTTTAAGCCACATCATGCAAAATAAATTACCTATTTCCTAATTAAACATCTCATTCTCCATCGATCTCTCATCTTCCTAAATCACATGCAACCTTCACTTTTATTATTAAAATTCCTTTGTATCCCAAAATGGTGCAATGAAACTCATACATAACCATTGTTGATATTTGATTAAACTAAGTATAAAATTGTTGTCATCTGATTGAGGTTTTATGTGCTGAAACAAAAAAAAAAAAGAGAATGAGAAACTAGTGTTCTCAACACCTCAAACTCCTTAAAATCGGACCAGATCGATTGATTGAACTGATGAATCGATAAATCTGCCACTGGTCCAGTTTGATTTTACCATTTAGACTATTCTGTAAGTGAAATGATATTAAATTTATGATGTCTCTAAAAATATATCATAATTGTTAATTTAACACTTCATGAATTTGGAAAAATAAACAATAATTTGTGCATAAAAATGCTTAAAATAAGAAAACAGTGATGTTATACGAAAAAGATAGATCGTGTACCAAATCGTATAACATCAATGGTGTAAAACATGTACTTAATAAAACATTCAAGTTAAACTGTGTGAGGCATGTAATTCTCTAGGGAAATATTCTATATATAGTGTTACGGTCTTTCGGGTGAAAAAATCTTAAAGGAGAATATTCTATCTCTTTGAAAATATGTTGTGCTTTTCCATTTGTTGAATTTATGAACATAATAATCCTTAGCCTATTTTTATAAGTATGAAATTAAATATAACAACTAATAAATATATTTATTAATCTCCATTCTCATTTCTCAGCTCGAGGATGGAAAAAGAATTTTTCGCACTCACACTATAACTGAAAGTTAGAATGGCCTGTCAAAGTTGGTGCTTATGGGAAAAAATAGAAAGGGTCGGGACAAGTTATGGTGTCTTTATCCCCGCCCTGTGGATTATATTTCCATCTCGTCCCGTCTCGTATTGTTAGAAAATTTGAGACGGGGCACGAGGCGATTTTATCAAATACCGATTGATCTCGTCTTATTTCTGATAATATTTATACCGAGACGATTCAAATTTAATCTGAATCTCGATCAAACATGAAAAAACTTGTCCCATTTAGATCGAATCGAGTCGATATCTCACATGTTTAGAATATTTTGTCATTCCTAGGAAAAAGAATTCGTAACTCATTATGTATAGATGGTGAGGAAGGGCTAGGTTGATGTTAGGGTTAGGGAGAGATGAGGTAGACATGGAGTTAAAAAAGTCTTGTAGGATTGATGAGTTTGTTTTTAGTGGAATAATACTCGAAACTCTTAAAAGTAAATCAGAACCAAGTTCGATTAATCAACAAAGAACAAAAAAAAGCTTATTCAATTCTTAGGGTTTGGGGCGTGTCTGTTATGGAATCCCGTGAAAGCACAAACAGAAAGATGGTTGGTGAGGTGGAACCAATATTGCACACACAAACATATGGAGCAGCGAAGTCAAAATGTGTTGCTAAAAAGTTGGCGGACAAATCTCGTGATTCAGCGGCGGCTCTCATTCTCATCACCACCACCTCTCCACCAACTATATACTGGAGTTGAATCTCTGGCTTCCACATGCACTGCACACGGTTGTAGTCTTCTGTACACGTTTCAACATTAAATTGAAGTAGCAACTTCACCTTCTTTCGATTTATGTGCCCTTTATATTACATGTGATCATCTTTCTCTACCTTCGTCTTAAGTATTAGGATCAAGCGTGCTTTAGTTCAGCCGTGATTGTGGCTGAACTCGATAGGACGGACTGCAGATCGATCTCCACAACGCTTTTTGGGAGGAGAATGAAACCTAACCACTTGGAACTCCTTCCCAAACTGGATTAGTCTCGTTCCAATAGATCGAAAATACTGAGGCTCACAGAAAAAAAAATCTTAAGTATTAGGATCGACCATGGCCACTAAACTTTAGTGAGAATTGAGTCAATGAATTTATTTTTGTTTTAAAGACGTCTTTCGAGTTTTATTACTAGTAAACATCCATTGTTATGACTTGCATTTTCTTGTTAAAAATAATGATATATTCATTGATGTGTTATTTGTTTTCTCAAACATTGATGAAAGTTTCATCTTTGAATAAACACTTAAGAATCCAAATATAAAAAAAAAATATTTGTGTCATTGTTAACCGATCTGGCTGGTTAAACTGGTGAAAAGACCACTAATTCGGTCGAATCAGTGAATCGACAATTAGTTTGGTCGAGTCGGTGAATCTGTCGCTGTTTCAATATAGTTTACTATTCAGACCGGTTTGTAAATACACTGGTATCAAACCTGTGAAAAAACAGTAAATTAGTGAATCAGAACGGTTTTAAATATAAAAAAAAATAAATAATTTTAAAAAATAAATAACTGTGGATATTTTTTACGTTACTGATTCAATCAGTGAACTAACCACTCAAATCCAGTCCCTTTTTTATTTGATTATCAGTCCGATTCTGATAACATTAATTTGCATGTATTTATTTTTCCTCATTATTTAAGAAACATATATTGAGTTAATTATCTTATTTACAAACTTAAAGATTTAACTGAAACATTGTCAATCATATTAATTAGGATATACTTAGGTCAAATTAATTATCTCTTTTATAATTAAGAATTTTAAGTTAAAATCGAATATAGTCTTCCCTTAAATTTTTTTTGGAATTTTAAATAGAATTGAATAAGTCATTTTTGTTTGCTTAAGTTAATTTTCCATTTTATGTTAACTAAACAAATATATTTAAGCTAATTAACCATTATTTATGCTAATTATCCATGATGTGTTAAGTAAACAAAAAATATTCAATTTTAGTCATTTCACTTAAATATCTACTTCTTAAATAATGAGTAAAATTAAATTCACACAAATATTTTTTATATATTTGACTACTTAAGTTATTCAAAGACGACTTAATATTCCATAAATATTTGAGAAATAATTAAAAAAATGAATTAAAAATTATTTTGACAAAAAAATTAATAGTTATTTGCATAAATATTTAATAATGAAACTTTAATGAACGCCCTAAATCAGAAATTATTTTAGCGACTTTAATTTAATAAACTTTTCATCAAGTGTGGTGACCAACCGAAAGTATTATGATTGATATCATGAAACTTCACTATTCATTAACATGCTCAATGTCTTTTTTTATTTCCCAAAAAATTAAATAACTCATTGAATTAATCATCAATTTTATACTTTTGGAAATAATTACTCGTGGAATAATAAATATAGTTAATAAATCAAACCGTGTCCTTTTAATTTTTAAATGATGATTGAGATTATATTATACTAAATTAGATAATTATTGAGATTATCTATATATTAAATTAAAAAAGAAGTACGTGTTTATAATTGCGACATTTGACAACTGGTATAATCAAATATGTGACGGCACAAGTAAAACAAATAAATTTTCAAAAAATTTAGTGATTATATATAATAATATGAACACATAATTGAAAATCGTTTCTTCAATAGATATAAATTATATTTGTTTCACATAATATTTATTCATATAAAATATATCAATCTAATTTTAAAATAAACATATTTACAAAATATTTGACTTACTCAAATATATTGAGTAATTTTCAGTTGCATTGCACGAGCACGCAACTAATTTATTTTTTTAATCGTTAATACTATATTTTTATTTAAAAATATACTATTAGTTCCCATAATTTCATAAATTTATTATTTAACCTTAAAATTTTAGTTTCTTATTAAAAAATAGACATATTATGAAGAGATTTTATTCTAATCAAATAATATAATAATTATTTTTTTGTCTTAGAGAGAAATAAATAAGAATTTCACTGAATATTAAATTATTGTTATTAGTTTTTCTTTGAGAATTCATTATTTATTCTTATAAATTTCACAATCAAATTACTACATTCAAGCAATCAATTAAGTAAATACTGCACTCATTATTTAGTGAAAAAAAAAGCTATAGGAAAAACTCTAACAAAAATTTTTAAAAGCAAAAATAAAAATTTATATGACAAAAAATACAGATGAAAGATAAATATTTGCATATTAATATTACAAAATAAAAGAAGAAGATGCTTAAAGTACTTAAATAATTTGAGAATAAAATTTGTAAATATTAAAAATCGTCGAGTTGAGATATATTAATATACGAAAAAAATATTATAAATATATTTATAATTTAAAAAAAAAAGAAGAAATTAGAGTGCACCGACATCACCTGATAACACTTGTTTGTTTTTAATCAACTGCCGGGGAAACACCGCCGTGGCTATTTCTTGTACGGACACATGGGAATGTTCATGTGCTCCTTTTGATAAATACTGTCAATTTTAGGGTAAATTTTAATTTGAGACTCCTGGCCCCTTCTTCGTTTAACTGAAAATTTACAGATTACGTAAAATTAAAACTGTTTTTACTAAATAAATTAAAGGTTCAGATTTATTTTCACAGAATCGAACGGCCAAGATCTATTACCTCAATGAGTTCACTCTTTAAAGGGACTCACCATAAAAGTCCCCTTTAGGGTAAATTTTAAAGTACTCACCAATTTTAGTACTAATTACATTAATATTCAAACAAAACTATAAATATATTAATTAATGTAAATTTATATGGTATTGTAGTTAAGATATTTTTGCATTATATGCAAATGTCGGAATTATTCATTTTTGATTAATACGCGATGGTCGTTAAAAGTAAAGTTATTAATTCGTATTAATCGTATTATATTATCTTGTGTGAGAAGGCATGAAAAATATATCATAAATTCCCGGTGCATGATACCGAGTCAAAAGAGAACCCTATAAAGAGTGAGTAAAAAAATTAGAAAAAAAAAATTGAAGTTTTGGTTCTTTATTTGCCATTTTATTCTTTTAGGGCAACTTCTTTTTAAGTTGGATCCAAAATGCGAAGATTTTCTTTCCACCTAAAATGACGAATCAAACTTTGGAGTTCATCGCCTCAAAGTCCCACCCCCCATTTATATAATATCCATTCTTAGGGCATCCCCATTCATTAAACTCTTTAAGAGGTTGATGGACATGTCACGTCAGCATTTCACTAACACCTCATCTATTAAACTTTTCCTCCACACTCATAAACCTTTCATTAAACTCTATTGTAGGACCCATTATATATCTTTTATTATTTAATATACAAATTTTTACTCTTAATTTATTTAAGTGGGCTCCACAAAATCAGTGGAGCCCACCCATTAACCACTTAATGTGCATGATACGGTTCATGCTTGAAGACACCCTCTTTCTTAATGACATGACATTAAGCGGGTGATGTGGAGGGTATTAAACCCCCACTAAGGATGCTCTTATAACATGTATACAATCGTACGCTTTTCGTCTCAAAATAAATATTATTTTATTTTTTATATTATATATCGTTTTGTATAATTTTAAACGACATTTAAAGGGAGTAAGAGTTTTGTCGGTATGAGTGTGATGCATGCATTGCATGTAGAACTAATGAGTATTAATTAAATGTGTATTTTAGTGTAAATATATAGACTCCAAATTATTAGAGAACTCCAAATTATTAGAGAGCAAGAAAGTAGAGAGAAAAATAAAGAGTTAGTCCGAAGAGAAGGTTAGTGGAAATGCGAAGGGGATATGTTTTGGAGATGGAAAAGCAAATATTGCCAAATTGGAGAAATACAATTCTGAAACCTATTACTTTCACAACCACTCTTGTCATTCCTCTTTTCTTTGGTGATTTGACGACCTGATATTTGTAATTTAATTCTTACGTTGCGTAAAGTTTTTAAATAATGACATCACATCAACAAAATTAATAAAAATTCAACTTGAATTTACTTTGTAAAAAATTCGATAAATTGCTACAATTGTTTGATAAAACACAGTGACCAGACATATAAAACAAGTTAATGAGTACGGATTTATTTGCTCAATCATTTTTTTAGTCAAGAAGTATATCTTTTATTATATTTTTTGAAGTTAATGATTCGTAAATTAATTGGTTATAGTCAAGATAATTAATCTTAGCATAGGTGTTTTATGATGATTTTTTTACTTAATATTTGATTAATAATGATATGAAATTCAGTTAAAGAAGTGTTATTTTGATGAAGTAAACCAAAAGTTGGTAGAAACCAGGCATATATTTGTTGGCAAAAGGAGGGTTTGATGCGCAGAGAAAGAGATGGAGAAAGTGATACGGGAAGGAGGTACGAGGACGACGCGTTGGCTTGTTAATTTGTGTTTGTTCATGTCGTATTTTTCTATATAAAACATTATTAAAAAATGAATTCGTTTCATTCGTATTGTATGATAAACATGTATTTAGTGTTAGAAATTGATATTTGTGGAGTGACAGGGGAAAGACGAAGGAAGAATGCATGGATGTTGGAGAGTGTAAACAAAGAAAGAAGATGAAAGGGAGAGTACACAAAATGTGTAACCAATGGGGAGACGTAGGGAGGGACGTGGTTGGTATAACTCAGGATATATGAATGAATCACGAGGTGTTGGTTGAACTGATAATCTAACCCTCCCATGAAAATTTGAACTCAGATTCGAGTCTGAGGAGAGTCGTCGCTGTGAGAGAGGAGTCGTGTCTCTCGCTCCGAATCCGGATTAGTCTCGGCCAATGTGTCGGGAATATCGGGAGTTCAGACCAAAAAATGAATGAATGAATACAAGAAGAAGAAAACCAAAATGAGAAAAAGTCTTAAATAAATCTAACAAACCAGCAGTCAAAATTTATATGCCTTCTTGAATGCCGTTACGAAGTCAAATATCGAATCTCGCACTTTTAATGTGTTGATTGATCATTTACCGCTGAACGAGTAAGTAGTTTTTTGTTTAGGGAGGAAAAGAAAAAGGAGGGTAAACAAAAAAGAAAGGAAAACAGGAAGAAAAAGAAAAAGGTTTATAAAAAGAAAAAAAAGGAGAGAAAGCGAAATGAGAGAAAGAAAGAGACACAAACACACTCTCTCTTGCTTGCTTTCTTTGGATCTCTCTGAGTAGTGATGGCGTGTTTTACTTTTGCTTTTTCACTCGACAGGAATCTTTGAAAATCCAAACCCTCCTTCCTTCCTTCTCTCTTCTTCTATTTCAAAACTATTCCATCCATTTTTCTTACTTTCCCCCTTTTTTTGGCATCTTATTATAATTATTTTCATTCTTTCTTTCATTCTTGCAAAATCCTTTGGTGAAAGAAAATGCAATACAACAAAATTTTAAACTATAAGCCAAATGCTTACTTTTATAATAATACATAAAATTTAATTTTGCATTATGCAAATTCATCATGTTCTCAACATTTTTACATAATCTTGTTCTTTTATGGATAGAAGTAGGTACCTTAAAATAAAGTATATGTGAGTATCTGACTCATTTAATACTACTTGAGGTCGATATTAACGAAAGGATTTGAACAAAGTATGAATATTAAAATCATTATCCGTCACGGGTCCCCCCTTTGGATATCCTAAAACCTAACCTGCCTATATAAATAGGTACGAGTAGCAGGTATCTATTAAAATATTATAATTAATAGTTCAGTATATATATTTTTATATTATTCACTTATTTATTTTAAATCAATTAATTAATTGATAAAATATTTAGTTTTACTGATAAAATATCTTATATTTTTGTATATTTTTAAATTATTAAATAGTACAATCAAGTATTTAAACGAATACGGATACATGTGGATAATTTTAATTGGGTTTCAAACAGATATGAATAATGTATTAACGAATTAGGGCATATGAGTAACAATATTTTGAAGCAAATTCGAGTTTGAATGTGGCAACTTTCACGAATACCCGACCCAATCATACCTTTTTTTCTCACCCAATAAATGACATTAATTCTTCAACATTCCTAAGCTTTTGCATATCCAACTATCAGTGCACATATGTTTCATAATTTTTATGTAATGAAAGGAATTAGATAGTAGAAGGCAAAGGTTAATTATAGATAATACATGTGTTTTTAAAACTAGAATAATATGCAAATAATGTAGAATATGTATAATCTTAATTGCTAGTACTAATACTTATAGAAACAAAGAGAATAAGAAAAGATAAAAGAGGAGTGATAATAATAAATTGAAGATGAGCACATTTAGAAAGAATTAATGATGTGTTTAACTAAATACAATTAATTAATTTCCTAAATATACAAATCCTACTACACCCAAATTACCCTTTTCACAATGCAAAAGAACTGCCCACTCATAAATAAAAAGTAAATTTTCTAATTTATAATTCATTTGTTTGACAAAAAAAATTATTTTTTAAGGTTTAGAATTTAGAGTTTATTCACAAAATTAATTTTTTAAATTTTATTTTTTAGAATTAAATTTTTTAATATTTAATAATTAAATAAAAATAAATTTAAAATATTTTTAATACAAATTATTTTTTAACTTATTAGAATTAACAATTAAGAGTATTTAAAAATAAAAAATATAATTTCATATTTTATAAAAAATATATTTTTTATAAAATAAATTAAAAGCAGTTATTTGTTTTATATTAAGATTATCTTTAAATTTTATTTTCTGTTGACATTAAATAATAATAAAAAAAAAATTCTTAAAAAATAAAAAAGAAAAAGAAAAAAAGAGTGAAAAAAAGAGTAAATATGGAAAAAGATATAATAATAAGAAAATGTAAGAAAAAGTGGAGGCAGGGTACGCTACTAATGTAATGTGGGACCCATTCAATTGTAGGCGTAGAGATATTCTTTTTTCTTTTTAATTTTGGGTTTCCTCATTTCACAGTTTTCATTTCTCTCTCTCTCTCTCTTTCTCACTACTTCCCGTTACTTTCTCTCACTAAAACTCGCTCACTCCCTCTAATATGCGCACTCTGCGCATTACGCCCCTATGAATCCCACCATAGAACCTCCAAATCCCATTCTCCAACCGCCTCAGCCCCAGCCCCACCGCTCTTCCACCTCTTGCGACCGCCATCCCACAGGGAACTACACTGGCTTCTGCCCCACATGCCTCTGCGAGCGCCTTGCCGTCCTCGACTCCTCCTCCTCCGCTACCTCATCCGCCAAAAAAACTCCCACCGCTGCGCTGAAGGCCATTTTTAAGCCCAGTTCCGGCTCCAGTTCTTCGTCGTTCTTGCCGGAGCTCCGGCGGACTAAGTCGTTCTCGGCGACGAAGAATAACGAGGGGTTGTTCGCTGGAGTTTTTGAGCCGCAGAGGAGGAGTTGTGACGTAAGGGTAAGGAATACTCTTTGGTCTTTGTTTTCTCAGGACGATAGTAAAAAAGAGCCGTTGAAGTCAAAGTCAAAGTCTCCGTTGGCTTCTCCAAGGATTTCTACCTCCAGTGTTCAGAACGACGAGAATGTGATTCAAAACCACGTGGTTTTGGAGGAGAATTTGAATTTGAATGTGAATTTCTCAGCGAGAAATTCGAATGCGAGGCCTATTGAGGAGATAATCGAGGAGGAAGAAGAAGATGGCATTGTGATCGAGCCCGAAAAGGAGGAGGAAATTATTGTTGAGGAAGAGGCAATTGAGGAGAGCTTGAAGAGTATGAAGGACCACATTGATCTGGATTCCAACCAGGCGAAAAAGGTTTCTTCGGGGAGGGATTTGAAAGGGAGTTTTTGGAGCGCTGCGTCGGTTTTTAGTAAGAAGTTGCAGAAATGGAGGCATAAGCAGAAGATGAAGAAGAGGAGGAATGGTGTGGGACCTACATTGCCTGTGGAGAAGCCTATTGGGAGGCAGTTTAGGGAGACTCAGTCCGAGATTGCTGATTATGGGTACGGGAGGAGGTCCTGTGATACCGATCCCAGATTCTCGCTTGACGCCGGGAGGATTTCTTTCGATGATCCTCCTAGGTATTCGTTTGATGAGCCTAGAGCAAGTTGGGATGGTTACTTGATTGGAAAAAGTTTTCCAAGAATGCCTACTATGGTTTCGGTTTTTGAGGATGCTCCTGTTGGTAGTGCTGTGTCGCGCTCTGATGCGCATATTCCTGTTGTTGAGGACACCATGCCTTTGCCTATGAATGCTATTAATGAGGATGAGAGTATTCCTGGTGGGTCTGCTCAGACTAGGGATTATTACTCGGATTCGAGTTCTAGGAGGAGGAAGAGTCTTGATAGGTCTAACTCCATTCGTAGGTCAGCTGCGGCCGTTGTGGCTGAGGTTGATGAGTTGAAATCTTCGGTTTCTAACGCCAACGCCAAAGTTTCTCCTGCAACTGTGGATATCTTCCATGGTTCGAAGCTGGTTGTTCCCGATACTAATTTGAGGGATTCGAACTCAAATTCGTTGAGGGATGATTGTTCAGAGAGTTTCAAGATGGGATTTGGAGACAATGCTTCTGTTGTGGGGAATGGAGAAAGGAAAGGCGGTAAGAAATCGCGTAGGTGGAGCTGGAATATTTGGGGGTTCATACACCGGCGAAGTGTGAATAAGGATGAAGATGAAGATAGATACAGCAGGGCAAATGGGGTTGAGAGGTCATTATCTGAGTCTTGGCAAGAACTGAGAGGAGAACGAAATGGAGATGTGAGAGGAGGGTTTAATCCCAAAGTTTTGAGGAGCAATAGCAGTGTTAGTTGGAGGAATTTGCAGGGTTTTGGTGGCGTGGGGAATGGAACTTTCAGCAGTGGAAGGAAAAGCAATGTTGAAACCAACGGAAACGGAAGGAAGAAGAAAGAAGAGTTTGTGTTGGAAAGAAACCGGAGCGCAAGGTACTCGCCGAACAACATTGACAATGGACTGTTACGGTTCTACTTGACGCCGATGAGAAGCAGTAGCCGAAGAGGCGGGTGGGGAAAGGGCAAAGCTAATCAAGCACACTCCATTGCCAGAAGCGTATTGCGACTGTACTGAAAATTACTCAATTGGGGGAAGTTCATAAGGTGTTTCTTCGTTTGAAAAAATCTTGTTAATTTTGATGCATTTGTTGTGTAGTAAGCCCACATGCCTTATGTATTCTTCATCATGAGTTGGTTGGATACAAAATCACCCCTAAATTTGTTGCCTTTCATGTGATTTGAGTTGCAATTCCTTCTTCTCATACATTCTAATAACAACAATTATCAGTCTTTTTCTTCCCATTTTAACCATTCCATTTAATTATGTATAGATATTATTGGCTTGGTTTAGCGGTAATGGTAAGACATTTGTTCCTAAAGATCGAGCATCTCATATCTCAATTCTTCTGCAGAAAGCGCTGGAAACTCAGCTCTGACTGCATGAATGAATTGACGTTCAACTCCAATGCAGTGTACAACGTAGTTTTGTTTCTTCTTGTTTGTAATTATTTTGCTCGTAGAATTCCTGCTGTTCTGGAATCTAAACCCATATCCAGCCTCACCATTCTTGCAGACTTTATATTCACATCAAGTGACAGAATATTCCTCTTGTTGTGTGATAATCTGCTAAAGCATCCGCAGGATTCATTCTACTAGGAAAAATCCAACAGAAAGGAGCTTGCATTTCATCCTGTTCTTGTACTGTGATTACACAGATTAGGCTTACGCCATGGAGAAAAAGTTTTTCTGTCTCTTTAAAAGAACAACAAATCTACAGACCTGCTGCTCATGATTCCTGCAAGAAGAGGGATTCGATCTGCTCCAGCACTGTGGAACTTGGTTATGGTATAGTGGAATACTATGAGCTATATGGCAGTATTAGAGTTGAGAAAGATTATTCCATTTTCAATCTCTTTCTGTTCTGAAATTCTGGTGATGTTTTCTTGCCTTCAAGCTGTCCATTTTGAGGCAAATCAAGTCAAAAAAAACATGCTAAAGATGGTTTAGTTGTGTGTCTTTTCTGTGGAGTGTCTTTAAGTACTTACCTGCATCATATAATTGGGTATGAACACAAGAAGATTTTTTTCTGTTATAAAATAAAAAAAAAAGGTCGGACTAACTCAAGAATCAAAGACAGTGTGTCTCAAAGAGATTTGAAAAGCTACATGTTAGAATCTGTATGTCTTTCTTAACGTCGATACAAATTTAAGATCGAATTCATACTTTTAGTGTGCTATTCGATTCTTTTGACCATTAAATCCAGGACAAAGGGTATAAAGACGAGAAGATAAGTTAAATAGAAATGTCTGTTGTTCACTTATTATTCTCTGTAAAATGTACAAAATTCTCAGTAACACATGATGAGAGTAATCGAACACAAACAAGTAGGGCACAAATCCCATTTTTATTAGAGAAAAGAAGAAGAATATGAACACAAAGTAATGATTATCGCATATGAAATGCAGATTTTTGTTGTTGAAAATCAAAAAGCAATCTAAAACCAATCAACATTATTTTCCACAGTAATGAAGTTGAGATGATGCTTTGTGTTTTTTAGGCTGTGTAAAAAGAGCTTGATGATCTGCTTCAAAGTCAAAAAGGAACACACCACCACCATTATCTTTCATGGAGGAGATAAAGAGCAAAGGAAAAAAGAGATAAAGAGGCTCTTCATCCAATGTATTCCCAGTTTCTCCCATTAAGGCTTTGATGGGAATGTGGGTAATAATAATTTTGTTTATTCTATGTTATTTTATTCAACGGGTAGAGTACTCGGCTTTCAAGTGTGATGCACATCTTTTACACATTCGTATGAAGAATCAAACTCATCCGTACCAACCGGTTTAAATGATATTTATATGTTATATTTCGACCCTTTTTTCTTACAGAATTGAATCATTTAACAGAATTTTAAGCTGATTTAGCTGAAGTAAGCCTTGAGATTAAGCAGGAGTTGAAGTCTTGAGCCGATTTTCATCTCTTTCATAACGCATTGTTCTTCTGATTATTATCATCTTTAGGTGTTCTCTGGAAGCGATGATGAAACTGTACGAGTTTGAACTCTTCTGTGCAAAAAGTGTGGTGCAGAACTTGAAAAGCATTTTAAAACAGTAACCTCCATGGCAGAATCTGAAGATGGATGGACATTACTTAGTTGGAGAAGAGATAAAGTGTATGAGGCTGGCTTCACTGCTGCTGCCATTTTTCCTCTGGACCAAGGATTGATTTGTATGACTGCATGCTGATGGATTATGCATCTTCTGTAATGGTTCATTGAGCCTATGGAATAAATTTCCACTCAGTCAAGTCGTTTTTGGCAGTTACTAATTGGTTTTAGAAGACTTAATTGTAACATGTTTTAAACCGAATTTACCGAACGCCCGCTCCTGGTGGTAGGACACATATCAAGTGTCTTAAGTGCATTATAATTTAATTTAAACATTATAATAAATAATAACATAAAAATTCAGTTTTAGTTTGATTCAACTAAAATAATTAACATATTAGACATTAGAATTTATATTTCAAATAAAACTTTATGTTGTCGTTGTATGTTTTTATTTAAAACAAATTAACATAAAAGTAATTATTATTGTTTGTTTTATATTGTATACATATTTATAATCATAAAATTTATCTTATATGTATTTTGTACATTTAAATTTGATACAAATGCACATTTTTATACAATTTACGAGTTTGTTTATAAATATGTTCACGAGCCTAAAACAAGTCTCTTAAATTAGTATGTTCACAAGCTTACAAACTGAATACCTGATTAGTGTTCGTGTTTGGCTTATTTATTTAAAACAATCTGGGCTTTTTTTTCAAATTTACGAGTTATGAACAAACTCTAAACGAGCCGAACAATAAACTGTTTACGAATGTTCTGAGTTAGAGCTCTATTCACGAAGTGGTTACCTATTTCCTTGCCTCTGGTATCATTTGTTAAATGTTGGGCCCTGTGGTGACTGAAGTGGTGTTGATATTGGATGTTCATCAACATTGACATTGATCTTGTATGGCATATGTACAGTCAGGATATTCTTTGTTTGCTACCAATGCTTAACTTGATAATTATACTGGACCAAGGATTATTCAGAGCTCAATAGTTGAAAATGTAACAGTAGATGCTAATTATTCAAAAGCCATCCAAACAGCTGATGAACTTCGCAGGCTTCAGACTTTTTGAGCTATTTGCTGAACTTTCAAGCTCAGAATCAAATTGAAAATGCTTTCAGTTCTTTAAGAAACGAAGACTTCCGTCAACTTTTTGAATATGTTCGTGAATGGAATTCACAGCCCAAGTTGTCCCACAGCTGGTAGTATTCAAACCTTTTAACATTCTTACTCCACTCAGATTCTTGAGGAAATCATCTTGAAATTATCCATGTTGTGCGGACTTCTCCGTTGGAAAAGCTCATCTATACCACTCGCCGGATGTTTCATGTTATATCGACGTTTATGTAGAAGTTTACCTGTTTGCTGCTGTTGATTATTTTTTTTCAGATTAAAGGCATTGGGGAACTGCTGGAAGCTCTTTTGCCATATTCTCAAAGGCATTTCTGCAGGTTGGACAGGCTTGAAAGTACATTTCTGGTGGACTACATTTCAATGGAAACGTCAGTTATTGAACCTGGCACTTGGACTCAAGTTTCGGAAAACAAGTCTCATGGCGATGGAGTCACCTCTATTAGTAATGGTGCTGACGATCAACTTTTAGCGGAACGCTAGGACAAAGACGATGAGCAACAGAAGTCTGAAGAGACGAAGATGAGCGAGCTCATATGGAATTTACCAAACGTTAATCCTTCGTTCCCCTCTTATTCTTTCGCAGACTTTTCGGTTCCGATTTCATAAACCATCAAATCGTAAACCAATGATTCGGTTAATTTTTAAAGGAAACCAAACTCGAATTGTTGAACCAAAACCAGCGATTCAGAATCAGAATCAAAACCGAACCGTCTCTAACTGATTAGATCTAGTTCCGATTCTATAGTTCAAAAAACGTAAGCCACCAGTTAGGGATGTAAACGGATCGGGTACCCTCGAAAATTACGCTACCCGAGCCTTAACCTGTTTAGTAAAATTGCTACTCATACCTGTCCCGAATCCATTATACATTACTCGTACCCGTTCTAAATCCGTTTAAAATTACCCCGCAAATACCAGCACTCGTTTAAATACCCGATTATATTATTTAATAATTGAAAAATATACAAAAATATAAAATATTTTATTAACTAAAATGCATAAATAAAAATAAATATTTTATTAATTATTTAATTTATTTAAAATAAACATATGAATAAAATAAATTTTTTATATTTAACTATAAATTAAAATATTTAATATACTTTAAAGGTTTATTAAGATCTCGGGTGTCCGCTATCCGTACTCATTTATATAAGTAGGTTTGAGTTTCAGGTACCTAGAGTATGGAACTCATTTTTATAAACCAATTTTCCTGATAAACCATATAGTTTATAGAAATGATATAAAATCAAGTCTAAAAACAGAGAAGAGAGAAAATAAAAGATATATACACGCTGTATAAATCAAAACACCGGCCCAAATCTGTTTTCATTCGTAAAACAAAACACAAGCGGAAGCAAAATAGTTTGAAAACATTCAAATTAAAAACCTGCGTGTATATACAAATGTACAATATGTACAAATCCAAAATAACAAAAATGACAACTGGAGCTCGACCTCTGACGTAGCTCTGGAAAATATCGATCAACTCTGTAGTCCAGTGAAAAGCAGCTACCTACGAACTGCACAATCATTTAAAACAACAACGGGGTGAGTATAAACAATACTCAGTAAGTATTCTCAGCTTTAACGTAAATGACGTGCAGGGGAAAGTATATAATAGCACGAGAACGTGCGTATTTATCTTGTCCCTCGGCATCCCC
>CANYCX010551568.1:0-27073 GCA_948193385.1 Breynia disticha f. nivosa
GAGTGATAAGGATAACACTCATTCAAATTTGTAATATTTTGTATATACAGATTCTAGCTATTTATGTGCTACTGAATCTCTTAAGCTGTTAGGATTATCTCCTACAATTCAGATGTAACTCTGTATATAACTTTATCATGACAATACAATCATCACGTTAACACCAAAACCTTTATCCACTTCCCTAAGATCGTCTCAAAGTTTGCATTGCTTCACAACTCCTCTAATGTTTTCATTTATCATCAACATTACATATCACATTGTAAAAGCTTATCCGTATTGTATACATGTATAAGTTTATGAACAATATATGTGTGAGGAATCTTCTTATAAAGGAGAGTCACAATGTGTTGTTTAGAAGTGGGATGATGAAACCTTCTTTTGTATTTTTTTTTCGTGTTGGATGATGGAGAGCTTCAAGAGGGCAGTTACAATGGTGAAAAGAAGAGGTAGCATGGAATCTCTTTCAACAAATAAAAAGCTTCAATTTCAGCACATGAATTGAGTAACAAGGAGAGTAGATATAATTAGTAAGTGCTGCAATATTTGAGGTGTTTGTCGAGTTAATAACTCGGTCTCATGTAAGATTCGACTGAGTTTCTTCCTAATCAGGATCGAATCCCAAAAGAATCATGCTTATAAAGTACGATTTGTTTGCTTTACTCCAAGTCCGAATTAATCTTCACTAAGGTGAAAAATACCGAATAATTAAGATGAAAGAAAACCCTAGTAAGTGCGTAAGTTGAAGCCACTATAACGGAAAGAATATGGTGAAGGACGGCTGTAAAAGAATCTTTCGGCTTAAAACTCAACTCGTCTCACACTGTCTTTCCTCTTACACCAACTCTACATATACTAAATCAACATATATGCCATTAATTGACCTGCGAAAATCGTAAGCAATAAAAACTCATTTGTATAATATAATTATCTCTTATACCAACTTATTTACTCGATTTGAATTTTTCAGTATCAGTAGTTTAATTTGACATAATATTTCATTATTTTGTCACTTATTTTGCTCATTATAACAGCATGTTTTGGAAGACGTTGATATAAATACAATTATGATAATTGAAGTTGAACCAATTTTTCTACAGGCCTTAGTTCTCTAAACATTATGATAAATATGGCAAATTAAGTATAGTTTTGGCTCTCCATTGTCTTTACTTGCAGGAGATGAAGTTATTTTTAAATTAATGTTGTTAGTGTTTATTTGAAAAAAAACATGGTTGAACATGATAAAAAGTGTAACAAAATTGTTATAGAAGAATGTATGTTATTTGATGTCAAAATTCTATTTATAGAACAAATTTACAATTAAATAAATCATAAAATTTTAGAAAAACATTCTCAAATTTCAAGTTATAAATTACTTTGATTTTTTTTTAAACTGACCTTAAAATTGATTTGATTTCTAAAAACATTCAACTAAAAAAAACATATTCAACAAATGTGTATGTGTGTTTATGATGTGAAATGATGGGGATGAATGGTGGGAGTCAAAGATTTAGGGTTTGTAATGATTAAAGTTAATAGTAAGTCTTTAGTGATATGAAAATTATATTTTAAGGAAAGTAAATTAAAGAAGAAGGTATAAATAAAAACCAAAAAAAATAAGAAGCCAAAAAAAGGAAAAGTAGTTTAGATGACAGAAAAGGAAAGTGTAAAGAAAGAGAAGAAGAAAAAAGAAAAAGAAGAGAGTGAGGGGATGCCAGGCAGATTTGGCCCAACCAATACTCATCAACTCTTCAATCATAAAAGTGTTCTTTTCTCTTGGAGATTAAAAGAAGAAGAAGAACTATGGTAGGGGTCCTCCTGCACCAAATTTACGCTAAATTTTAATATAAAGACTGTTAATTCTTATTAATGAATCTACTTGTTTTACTAAATATGGTATGTTCTAGCTTATTGATAAAATCATTTTGGATTTCTTACCAATCACTAATTTGGTGGCTTGATTAAAATGTTATATCTTTCCGGGATAAAGAAAAAGACGATGGACAATCTTATCGATTCAAATTAGCTAAGGGGAAAACTCCTTATATCTTCACATTTTTTGATTAATTATATATAAGTTCAATTAAGAAGTTTTGTACAAATCTCAAACTCATTGGATATTCACTTGAGAAGATTATTTAGACTCTTATTATGTTGGATTTTGGGCATGAGAAGAAGAAACAAACTTCATTCGTAGAATTATTCTTCCTTCGATACATATATTTATGGACATATATTGATAGCAAAATTTGAAATACTTGAAGTAACAAAAGATTTAGGGTAAAAAAAAGTTCCTAGATTTGTTAGAGCTACTTCTTGGTTTAGTTAGGCAAGTTGGAGAATTTTCAAGTATATGCTGGAAATATATATCTACATTCAATGGAGGAACAATAACAAAAAACATGACCAATTTGGCGACCATTCTTATAAAATTTATTTCAATATTTTTGGACTTTGTAACTGCTAGAGCAACATTAATTTGCAAAGATCATCAACGCCGATGCATTTCTTTTCAAAGATGACTTCTTGGACAACAACAACAAAAGTAGGAAGAGGATAACAACGACGCTCAGACATTTTCATATTCTGGACGAAGGGTCATTAGGACTTGAATGAGATGAATATATTTTGTACTAATATTAGCATGCTCAATATGATTCTAGATTGTGTAAAGCAGTCCACAATTGATAGATCAAAACCTATTTTAGGATTAATTTCATATTCTTAGCAATTTGTTTTTTAAAATTTTCTTATCAAAATATACTTATAAATATATGTAATTCTTATGTAAAGAAATAACTATTCCATGAATAAACAAAATGTTTTTTTATTGAGAAAAGTTTGTGTCACCCATCAAATTGACAAAATTAATATCAACGATCTTGAAAGTACTCATTTCTTGTAACCATTAATATACATTCCATGCTACGAAACCTATGTTGAACGTGCTTGAACTATACACACAATAAAAAAAGAAAAGGCTGCAAACTGGATTATTCTCTAAACACCAACTAAAATAATCATTAGAAGAAGCACAAAAGTACAAAACTATTATTCATAAGCACAAAGATTCATAGCTTCTACGTAAATGCATGGCCATGCAATCAAGTAAGGGATATATCATGTATTGTATTCTATAATAATTGTATATATTCTGTTCAAACGTCATTAATCATTTCAGCCTATCCTATTCTTCTCAACTTTCCCATTTTTTGCCTCAGTCTTATTTCATACAAAATAACTTTGATATATCCTCCTCATTCTCTCTTATCTTATACAAAAGAAGTAAACATTATACTTTTATGAAGAACCCTAGCTAATATCTTATTCAAATCAATCTCATGATGGCTGCAAGTTTTGTCTATCATCATGTGTTGGACCAAATACTAATTGGGATTGTATTCTGCTGAGAACAGTATCAGAAATCTGCTGCAGTTCCAGCGTGGTTGTAGCTGGTAAAAAAAATGAAGACGCACAGTATAAGAATGTGTTGGCATGGAATATGAGTTGTTAATCACGTTGGTAGTACAAATGACACACATGATGCCAATCTTTACAAATCCATCATCATCAGATTCTTTATGTTTGTATACATTATTATATATATTGAAAGCTTTTCTTTATCAACTGACATGCCTATGTAAACTTTAGCTTTAGATGATATCTATCCACCAATCAGTATTCCCAAATTTGATGAGGACTAACTCGAATCCAAAGTGACAGTTGCAACTCCTATTTTACGAGAGTGATTCCGTTGAAATTAAAATAAGCAACAAAAGACCAAATTGATCAACATTTGGTAGCTCTTAAAATTTATGATAATAGTATGAACCCTAATGAGAGGGGTCTAGTATTGAGTGTTGTAGGGCAAGGGCGGTTGGGAGGCCCACAGAGGGGTCCTCTGATATTTGTTAGTTTATGAGCAGACAAAAGCTTTCAGAATAGAGAAGCTTCACTTATCCTTCACTCTCTCTTAGTATTCACACACAACCTTACACATAGAATCTCTAAAAGCCAAAGCTCTCTATTTACTATACTATTTGTTTCCACGTTAGTTGCCAAGTCTACCCTTCTTTTACATATTCCTCATCCCATTTCTATACTATATTTTAGGTAGGTGTAACCAAGAAGAGACAAAACTTATATTACATCCTGACAACATCATGGCAACAGTGTAATACATGTTGTTTCTTGAGGGCAAAACCTTCATCTTTTCATCATAATAGTGGCCTATATAGTTCAATATAGTACAAGCTTGTTTACTACCAATATCCTGTGCTGTGTGATCTCTCAAACTCAATCTATATCAACTACTTACATCTCTCTTTTTCTAGATATTTTTCTTGGTGTTCTGATAAGAAAAGCTTAAAAATGGCACCAATGAGTCTGCCTCCGGGATTCAGATTCCATCCAACAGATGAAGAACTTGTTGCTTACTATCTAGATCACAAGATAAATGGTCGCACTATTGAGCTTGAAATAATCCCTGAAGTTGATCTCTACAAATGTGAGCCATGGGACTTACCAGGTACGATAATCTCCATAATTCTTTTTCCTCTCTTTGAGACATACTGCAAATCATTATTAGTATATAATTGATCATTTAATTTGTGGGATATAACAGATAAATCGTTCCTACCAAGCAAAGATATGGAATGGTATTTTTACAGTCCAAGAGACAAGAAGTATCCAAATGGATCAAGAACGAACAGGGCAACAAGAGCTGGTTATTGGAAAGCTACAGGTAAAGATAGAGCTGTTCATTCTCAAAAGCGTGCACTTGGTATGAAGAAGACATTGGTTTATTACAAAGGGAGAGCTCCTCATGGTATTAGAACCAACTGGATCATGCATGAGTATCGTTTGATCGAATCCTCCTCCTCCCTCTCTTCTATTTCATCTTCTTTAAAGGTGCCTTTTATTTTTCTGACCTCATTTCATAAATGCTCGTTGCTAACTACTACCAAAGTGCAAAGGAATTGTGAAATAGTAAGACTTATAGATGATGTATATGAACATCCTGGTTAGGGTTTTGTAAAATGAACATAAGTTCTAGGTTAGACTTGGTTTATTTTTAGGGTTAGACTTGGTTTATATCAGCATAACCCCAGCTAGACGATAATATAGCAGTCAATAATTGCAGAATATAATTAATGAAGTATATAGGAAGGAGTGATAATTCAAATGCACCAACTTTAATGCTGCAGTCAATAATTGCAGAAGCTGTGAAATATAGCAGATCCAATCAAATTTAATCATTGGTTGTTTTTACTAAGACTTGAATCATTTTTAGATCTTCCTTTTTCATACCATCTTCTTTTTCTTTAATAAAGAACACCTTATCATCAACGTGATGATGAAAGAGTAACACTTTAAGTGTACTTGACTTGATCTTTGTTTTTCTCTTTCCAAGATATGCTTTTTTGTTCTTTGTAACAATAACAAAATTTTGCACCACAGGACTCGTATGCACTATGCCGCGTTTTCAAGAAAACAATGCAAATTCCGAAAACGAAAGAAGAAAAAAGTGAAGAGAAAGAAGCAACGACAGGAGGGTCAGAGGAAGTACAGTTGTTAGGAGATGATACAATGAGTGGAACGATTAATGGATGTTGTAATAAAGAAGAAGATGAAAATTTCAACAATGACTGCTTCAAGTTCCCATCTGATACATCTTCTTCAGATGAAACACAGGGCAGCACTCCCATGGAAACAGCCGCCATTGATGACTTGCAACCTCCATTTACCTCTGATGAAGCTAATAGTTCTGCTAATATCTACTCTATGGGTGTGGATTTCACCTCCAACATTATTCAGGTATTAACATCATTCATTTATATTTCATAGTGAAATCAAAGTCTGTGTAGAGTGGGATGGAAATGGCCCACCGTCTTTTGATCTGAGTAAAGTGACAAAAGTTGGAAGCTAATGAACTCTTATGTCTTTTCTTAAAGCAATCCATCTCTGAATCTCTTCCTTCCTAAAAAATCTGTTGGGGTCACTCAAATTTACATCTTCTTTTCGCTAATTTCCATAACTTCTTTTGACTGACTCAAATCATCATTCAAAGTTCAAATATCTTTCTTCCTGATTTTCCTCTCTGGGTCTACTCCTTCCAACATCACCATTTCCAACGTCATGCATTTTTTTCTCCATTTCAAAGAAACACATGAATTGAAATTAATACATGGTAATGTTTGAAAGCAGGAAATGCAGAGCTTCTCAAGCATACAAAGCCAACTTCCATATTATCCACCATTAGAAGTAGAAGACTTTCCACAAATAAACATAGAGGAAATGAAGGCAGAAATGATGGAGGAGTATATGATGTATGATATCAAGTACAAAGACTACATGAATGGAACATTTGAGGAGATTTTCTCTTTATGTTCCTCTCAAGACAACAGCTCCATGCACGCCTCATCAACACACACTAACCAACACATTCTCAATCATTGACAACAAAATTAATTAGTTCATCATGTTTCTAGTCATATACCTGCATTTTATTTCTCTTGCACTATACAATTCATTTGACACAAACCAATCATTAACACTACTAGAAATTGTGGCGTTTTCAACGGGCATTTTCGAAGGTATAAAGAAAAATTTCATTAAGTATGAGTAGGAAATAAGAGCATCAGAAATTTATTTGTGTCGAAATTCGATATGAAAACTTTATGTCGAAAATGCACATTTTGTTGTAGTGTAAGGGGATTATTTTGCGAACCCCTTATCTTAGTTATAGTGAGTTTGATGATATAGGAAGGAGGATATGGCGAAGGTGATGCCACTCCACTCCATTTTACAATACTTTGTGTTTCGTTTTACACATTTTGTTGACTTAAATTTGGAAATTTATTAATTTTTCATACATTGCAATTGCTTTGTGCATGGTGTTGACCACTAATACAATTTGATGTTTCGATTTGTGATTTCGTGTACGAATGTAGTAGATAGCTAGCATGTTTCTTTTTTAATTTCCTTTATTTGAAGCCTTACAATACTTTCCTCGTATTTTAGCATCAAATTATTTATTTGATGTAAAATTTAGTTTCGACCATCGAATTCGGCATAATTTATTTAAAATTTTTTTACGCAAAAATTTTGACACGAATTTTTCAATTTCAATTTCTTATAGTAATGCATGAAATCCTCAATAAATTTTGTTCTCCAAATTTTTCCAATATTTCCAAATTAAGCTCACATGAAAAATTTGTGCGCTTTCTATCTTCCAATTTCAAATGGTTATCTTCAGTACTATTTCGATTTTGTTAATTTCGTTCTCTATAAATGAAAATGTGCCAAATATTTATGTTGACGTATAATGAACCCGTTGGATTTAGAGGAAAAAAAAACAGATTGAAAGAAGAGAGAGAGTTTGAGGAGGAGAAAGAAAAGAGAATTAGAGAGAGGGGAGGTGAACCCTTCATCCATAGATTCAATGGTAAAGGGAGTCAAACAGCACACTGAGGGTGTGAGGTTCGATCCCTAGATCCGTAGCGGCGCCAAGGAAGACATACAGGCTTTGACATATACAGACTTTGACCTGGTTTGCTAGACCTCTGTGAAACTCTCTGTCCTTAGTTTAACGAAAAAAAAGAGGGGAAGAGAGTAATAGAATTGAGGGAAAGAGGAGTGTATATTGTATTTTAAGCAAAAAAGGGCCTATATGCAACCCTGTGTTGACCGTTATAACAAGCTCGCTAACAAAATGAAATAAATGATAACAAACTCCATAGCAATTTGATAACATAAATGAATTGTGTATATACTTTCTTTTAAGTTTTTATTTACAAATTAGTCATAACTAAAGTTTTTTTACACTTTTACTTATTAAATTATAAATATACCTCAGTTATGAGTATATAAAGTTTATATACAATTTACATCAAGTTAATATTTAGCTTAACCAATAAAAAAATTATATATAAGTTAATTTTTAAAAATTATAAAAGATATAACAGTTTAATATATATTAAGTTAGAAATTTTTATTAAGTTTAAATGTACGTAAATAGATATAAATTTATCCATAAAAATATTTAAATTCATATATAATATTTATATGAAGTTATATAAAGTTTATATTAAATTTATATCTACAAAGTCAATTTCGTATAAAATGTAATTAAAAAAGTTAAAATTATTATTATGCAAAAATTTTGAAAACATCCATGTTTTTGTAAATATAAAAGAAAATATAGTATACTATGTAGTTAATCCATGATTGTTGTCAGATAATTATGTAAACTATTGCGTTTTGAGTTTGAAATTATAGGAATGTCAGTGTATATTTGTTCATTTTTTTTATGTCAGATTCAAATTATCAATATTATGAATGTCCAATTTAATATTTTAAAATGCAAAAATATCACTTTTTATTCTCTCAATACATAAACAAAATACATAAACAATAATAAACAACAATGAACATTAAACATATGTATGAACATACCCTGACATTTTCACAATTATAAACTCAAAATCGGGCATTCATATAATTGATGAACTAGAACTGACATAAACAAAAATGAACAAACATACCCTGACATTCTTACAATTAAAAACACAAAATGGGACATTCTTGTAATTTTTCGAATTCTTGTGTGTGTCCTTTCATCCCTTTGCCGGCTGTAGCCAATCGGCTCTTAATGGTCGGATAAACCTTAAGGCTCGAAAGCCGGGTCCAAAACATCACAAAGAAATGGTCATTTCCCGCAAAATATTTTCAACGAATTTTGTCAAAGATTCATTTTCCGACGGAGATGTTTGCGACAAACTTTTTTTAATTAATCTCACCAGAAAATTTACATCCGGTTACCAGAATATTTGTGAAAATACGTTTTTATCATCCTAAAATAATATTAGAACTCCATTCAAATACTAAATTGAGCATTTAAAATGAAAACCTAATTTTTGATCAGATTCAATTAAGTGAAGTGATGCTTGAATGAAGAACATAACAATTATGCGGATTAATTATTTGCATGTTGAATAAAATCCGTATCACACATGAACACTTCCGTTTGAGAATCATTTACTTATAAATGGAAAAGAAGCGCAGGCACGAGAAGTTTGAGTTTGTCAGATCAAGTGAGGAAGGTTTATTTGCTGGAAAGTGTTGTGGAATTTCTTGCGTATAGCATTGTGGATCTCTGATTAGTTAGCTTAAATTGATATATTTCACTAAACTGCAGGATTGCAAGCACCATTATATGTTGCCATTTTTTTGTCATAATTAAGAACAAGACAGCCCTCTTGCTCAAATTTATATTAATGCAGACAAACTTCACTTGCCTCCATTACAAATCATACAAAATCTGTCCAATATGCACTACTCTGAGTTATTCTTCCAAAAAGAAGAGCAAAAGTGTGACAGATATAATAATCTATTGGAACTACATTAATCTCACACTGCAAGCTGCTGATTAAATATAAAAAACAATTGCATAGTGCCCACTCCATAAATAAATATGTTGGAGTAGAGCTGGTTCGGGTATTTGCGAAAAATTTGAAACTCGAACTTGTAATTGTTTGGTATATTAACTACTCGTAACTCGTCTAAAACCCGCTTAGATAATAATTGAGATCAAGCTAAAAATAGAAGAAATTACGTCTTCAGCGATATATGAGCAACAATTTGTTGGGTAACTTTTATGTATAAAATCGACCAA
Source organism: Breynia disticha f. nivosa (assembly GCA_948193385.1). NCBI lineage: Eukaryota > Viridiplantae > Streptophyta > Magnoliopsida > Malpighiales > Phyllanthaceae > Breynia > Breynia disticha. Next base: position 9,677 of record CANYCX010551568.1, read on the forward strand.
TTTAGTTTTGAATGCCATCAAATCATAATCTGAAAGAAACTATAAATGGTGTTTAGATGAGCAAAATAGTGGGATCAGATTCAAGAATTGTCTTTATCAATTACAAAACTAGTTTAAAATGATTGCAATCAAAACAAGTTTCGTAATTTAATTGGTTTCATCTTTGTTGAAGCTGGCAAGCAGCTAAACGTGATCATTATTACATATTTGTTTGCTTTCTTCTTCATCCATGGTGTCACAAATTGAAGCACCTCTAGTCTCCGGCAAGAAAACTGCAACCAACCCACAAATTCCGATCACCAAACCAAACACTCCATAAGTTAAAAACTCATTCTTCCTTCCGGCAGCCACGAGGACCGGACTGACCACACCACCCAACACCAATGCTTGCCTTACCATTGATAATGCAGAGTTTCTCACGCAAGTTGGAAACAACTCCATTGTGTAAATCAACATAATATTAAAACCTGTACATGCACTGAAAAATGATACTAACTCCAGAATAATTTGTAACTTGGTTGAAACTTGTCCCATCACTACGCAGAGAATGCTGCAGACCCCACTTAGAGCTGTAAATATTATTAATGAGCTTCTCCGATTCAGTTTATCTACTAGAAAGAAGGTGATTAGTGAAGATGGCAGCTCCGATAAGGCGTTAAACGTGACACTCAAGTAAAGATTGAATGCCAAGTTTCCGAGGCCTAATGGCATCCCATAATAAACCATTCCGATCCCAAATCCAGCTACCATAATCGCCGACAACCTTCGGAATGCCCACGTTTTCTCCACAAGAATCTCGATCGCTGAGTAAACATCGACGTTCCAAGATTCTTGCTCGAATGTTACATTTGAGAAGCTCATTGTTAAGACACTGTTTCTTCTTGGTGGAGCAATGCTTTTGAGTATTACAACGGCTTCATCTTTCCTTCCACGAACAAAAAGCCACCTCGGAGATTCACGAACCAAGAATCGAACCGACATGGAATACAACATTGTCGGGATGGAAGTCCACAAGTAAAGATTCCTCCATGTTGAGCCTTTGTTTAAGTAAGCAATCAATGGAAGTGATAAGAAGCCAAGAGTGAAACAAAAGAAACCGATCACTCCAACTTGACTTCGCCACCTTTTTCCGACTAGCTCCGTTGAAAGAACCAGTGCACAAGTCCCTATAGTGGCTCTTCCAACCCCATTAATGAATTTCAGAAACGAATAAATCCATATATTGGTGGCGAAAACAGTGAGACACGAGGAGAATGACATAATCAAACAGGAAAGAAACAACATGTTCTTGCGACCAAGAGAAGAATCTGCCAACGTCGCAAGAAGTATGCCACCAACTAAACACCCCATGAAGAAAGAGGAAGCCGGTAAGCCTTTGATGAAAGAAGAAGCACACTGAAGCCCCCATTCCGAAACAATGGAAGTATCAATAGGAGTGTCCCAAGACCACGAGCCTTGCGGAAGCTGACAAATATTAACGTTTGAGTTGCAAGAAGAGGAGTTATAGGTGCAGTGCCAGGAAGGCTCAGCATCGGAGAAAACAGAAATGAAGGTTTGTTGTGCGTCGAAGACCCATGCAAAGGAGACGAGAATGGCTTGGAGGAACTGAGCATAACCAAAGTCTCCAATGCATCTTTCAATGGTTTCATCGAGGGTTGGAGGTGGATTATTTGGCTTTGATGATGGTTGGTAGTGGGTGAGAAGTGGGGTTGAATCCGCCATTAATTGCAAGTTTTTGAGTTTGGTAATCATGAGGGGAGCTTTTATATAGAGTTTAGACATCCCCTAATTATTGTCATTAAATCATTAATTGCAATTGGAATTTTTTTAATATTCTACGTAATAAATGAGAGCGAAAATAAAGAATTATAGGTTTTGAGTTGATAGTTGAGAAGAAGGAAAGAAGGTTGATTAGGTAAGGTGAGTCAGGATGATATAGGCAAGGATGGGGCAAATATGAATGTGGACAAGCGATGAGCTGGGTTTCAACATGAGACCTATATCAGATATTTGTCTTCTTCAACCCACTGCATCTTGACTCATCAATTCAACTCGTATCAAACGTATTGTTCGTATCGTGTTATAAACGTTTACTCGCAAATCGTGTAAAAATCTGCATGAGATAAGTTTAACGTATATTTAATGATGACAAGATGAGTTGGTATTGGAAGCCTACAGAATTCCAGATGGATTCCAGTGGATTTATACATATTGCTGCTATAAACACTTGAATTAGTTTGGTATAAATTAATTTTGTAGCCGCCTAACAAACTAGCAAGTTTGAATTGATATTTGATTGCTTTGATATTTTATTGATTACTATATATATATATTTGGTGGAACATAAAATTACTATTTTTTCTTTTTTTTTTCAGAAAATATTATACTCCCACATGTATTTGTTGTGGTGTGGAGTAAATTAACTCAAAAAAAACATGTGCTAATATTATTAAAGAAAAATTATTTTTTTCTTGACGAATTTCGACGAAAAATATATTCTAATTGATGGCAGGAGTGTTTGTGGTTTGTGACGAATTTTGTCGAAAAGTTGCGATAAATTTCAAAGGACAACAAATAATAAATAAAAAGATTCCCACGATTTTGATGGTATATTTACATGAATTTGAAGGAAATTTTCCAAAAAAAAAATAATGAAAATGTCTTATTCATATATCCCATTTTTCCATTTCATACCACATATAAAAATTATTAATTTTAAAATTTTTCAAGTTAGATTATTTTTTACGAATGAATGCAAAGTTGTGAAATTATTGATATGTTTAAAATTTTAGTTTATGAGAATTAATGATGACATCAAAGCACAATAAATTTATATATAATTATTCATTTAAGTTATGAAATATAATAACGATTTATTAATGTTGTTGATGTATTAAATTTATTGATGTTAAAATTATAGTTTTTATATATACATTAATAAAAAATTTATATATAAATTAATAAGAGTTTTATAAATAAATGAGTTATTGGTGATAAGGATAACACTAGAGAACACAATTTGAATTGAAGTCAAACTCAAAGTGACTCATATCCATATCTATAAAATTTCTTTGAAACAGCTTAGCTATAATGGTTGGCTATATATATAGTCCGCATGTACAGAAAACAAAACTCTCTGTCCGTGAGTTCAGCTGTTAAGGGCTCAATCAGCACAATAGAAAAACGCTTGTATGCGAGAGAATTTACATTGCACTATTTACATTTAAAATATTAAGGAGAGATAATTAAACATTTTTTTTCCATTTTTTGGTTCCAAACTGAGTAAAAATGAAGCTAAGTGAGAATTAGAATTGGGCTTTAAATCTGAACTTTTAAACGAAATGATTGCATTGAAATATGAATGAGGGCGATTCCCTTATTTCAAAGGTTATTGACTCAAAAATAAAACAAACAGAAAGTAAATTGTTGAATGCTGAAATTAAATTGCTTGAAAGTGAAATGAGGATTGAACAATAACAATAATAAATGTAAAAGAAAAGTAAATTGTTTGAGACTTAAAATAAATAACAGAAAATATAAATGGGGGATGGGAACAGAAAATTAAGTGGGGGCGAGGTAGCATAGTTGGTGGTCAATGCCTGTAACTGGGACTGACAATGAAAGTTGAAGGACTAAAATATAATAATGGAGGTCCAGGTCCAGGTACTATAGCCGAAAATTTAGTTGAAATGTGTGCAGATAATTATGTACACCACCATATATTAGTTTTATTAATTCAAGAATATCATCCTAAGTTTTACTCTATTAAAAAATGTAATTTTATAAGTTTATGTGTGTGAAAATGCCCAGTTGAAATTTGAAAGATTTAAAATTGTCATGTTGTTTAAATAGATTCATTTTGAAAATGGAGCCAAATTTTTCTCCTCATTATGTGGATTGAATGCGTGCATTAATGTGTTTCTTTTCTGATAAATAAAATCTTCTCATATTTTCTCTCATGCGTTCAAATTCCTTGTTATCTCTCAAACTCTTACATTCTCTCTGTAGGTTTATATAACACTTCTTTGTTATCTCTCAAACTCTTACTTTCTCTCTCTACATTTACAGAACATCTCAAAACTTCTCCTTTGTTCATTCTGAATTTAAAGGTTTGTCTCTTTTTTATTTTTTTTTATGATTTCATGTTAATTTTGTTCAATCAACGCTCAAGAAGCGCTCTTTACTGTATTTTTTTGAGTTAAATATTAAATATTTATTTTTTTATAAAGATTTTTTTTAAGTAATCAATGTATGTTTGTTTGTTTTTTTGCTTAGTTAATGGCTCCCAAAAAAGCGATGAGTGTTAAACAAAGGAAGAATCAAGAAAGCGGCTTTTACTCTGAAAAATCATAAATCAGACAGCAGTGTTGATCAGAGGCTTAATCAAAATGAACAAATATGAACATGAATGTAATTATTAATGTTTCATTTCACTAATTTATGTCTTTTGTTGTAGTTAGATCTTTATGATTTACTAGAACAATTATGAACAAATTTAAAATTTCAATTCAGTTGTGTATGCTATGTTGAAGTCAAATTTTTATGACTGGAACAAATATGAACAGATGTGAATAAAATTAAAATTTCAGTCGAGTTGTGTGTATATTTAGATTGAATGATAAAAATTAATGAACATGAAAAAACAAAAAAGAACATTTATCCAATAATATTCATTCATCCTTCCAAAAAACATAAATGATCAGAAATGAACATTATTAATTTCTTAATCCTCACAATTATATTATTTGATATCTAGTTTTAGAAAAAAAATTGTTTTATAAATCCTAAATCATGAACAGTATTGAACAATAAAAAAACTTGATAATAAGTATTTTAATTGAAATGTTAAAAATAAAAAAGAAGTTATCATGATGACCATTTATGAATTATTTATGCCAGAGTGAATAACAACTATGAACAAATGTAGTCGGCTCGTTATTTTTTTTAAAAGCATGTGCTTTTATAAACTGTTGTGAATGATTAGAACAAATCAGAATTACTAAATTTTGATTAATTTTTTTTGAATTAAACTAACTAATATTACGAAATTTAATTATTAAGAAAATTTAAAGATTTATTCCTTAATTCAACGATTATTTAGGAGTTGTTGTTCTTTTCAACTAACTGTATTTAATTTTTGAATTGCAGTTACCTAATTTGTTCAATTGGGCATTTTTTGAGTTTAAAATCTGGAAACGTGCATTTTCATAATAGATAAGGACTAATTAGACATATACAAATACAAGGAAACATGAGTGGGAATTTATGCACATTCAATTAATATAACGTGCATATCCATAATTTTTCGATAATAATTCTATACTATTACAATTTTAAAGCGTGAATTCCTATTTAAAAACCAAAATAAGGTCCATGAAATGCACCATGCATATACATGAAATTCATAGCAAAAGATATAAGATATGCAATCTAATTTTAAGTTTATGTCATAGTTGATTTAATAAAATTATGCAACTAGGTCACAAAAACTCATGTATGTTTTGAAAACACTCTTTTAAAATTTCAAAATTGTCTTATTTTTTTTCTTTTATTAGACTTGTAAAACTCATAATGTTAATGAACAATCTTAATGAGAAACATAATTTCTTTACCGTAACCTTAACTACGAGGTTCATGCGGTACATAGGTATAACTGTAACCACAATCATTCTCTTTTCAGAGTTGATTGCCTAGTTTATTGAAGTTATGCACTTAGAATATTTGCATCAAACAATAATAGTCGTGTTTTTATAGTCTATTTAGGTTCATGAAACTCATGTTAACAAGAATGAATCAACAACAAAATATTCTTATTTTTAAACCATCATTACTTGCTTTTTAATTTGTTCCAATAAAAGAACAAGCCAATTTTAATTTATCCATATTCATTTTTTTAAGTAACCATATACATGTTTAGGATCTTATAAACATAAATAAAATTATCAAGAAGTATAACAATTAACCATTAACCATTAATTGGAATACAAGTTAATTTAATTTTCACACAGACACACACACGCACGCCAGCCCACGCACACACTGTTATGCCCCAAAAAATGCTAGAATTAATATATATGAAAAATAGGATTAAAACGGAATTTAATCAGATTTAATCAAAAGGAAATGGAATTGAGATGTAGAAACAACAGATGAGCACGGGCAGGGCACGGTCGTGCCACGGGGCATGCTCATCCCTGTTGAAAATGGTCAGCACGACTTGGAGCACAAGACGTGCTGAACTAGTGCCAAAAATGTTGAGCAAAATCATTGGCACAGGTAGTGCCGAGGGGCGTTCCTGTTGTTAAAATAAAACACAAAATGCGTGAAACAATTCCTCTTACAAGCTAACAAATTAGAAAACACTGAAACACCCAGAGAAAAACCTTAGTAGCTGTGGAGTGTGTGTCGGAAAGGGGGAAATGGGATTTGCTTGCGAATTGGGGTCTAAAAAGCTAAGGTAAGGTTCTACTTGGTTTTTGAGGAAAATCTAAGTTAGGGTACATATGATTTTAGAAATTATTGAGAAAATAATGAATTATGGGTTAAAATGATGATGGTTAGTTGTAATAGAGATAGTTGGGACAATGTGGATGATTGGTGAGAGTTAAATCAGAAATGTGAACAAAAATATGGGATTTAGGGTTGTGATTAAAGAGAGGGAATTAGGGGTTTGCCAAATTAGTGTCTTAATTGACTTGATTATGATGTAGGATGGTTTATTTATATCATTATGTGATAATTGTGTTATAGGAGATGATTTACAAAATCTGGATCAGAGTTGAGCCACGAGCTCGCCCTCGTAAATTTTGAGGCAAGTGCCCACAACACTTACCATTGTATGTCTTGCATATGTATGATTAAGCATACATGATAAATTGTTACATTTTTTAAAATGGTAGAAAGCATGTGTCATTAATGGACTTGAATGAGTGTGATTTAGTATGGCTTAAGTGGAAATTATATGAATGGTGCATGAATTTCTATGATGATAAGATATGCTCTTATGGGTTATGTGAGATAACTTGATGATATGATATGGTTGCTTTGATATGTGTGCTAAATTGATTGATGATGGAAAAGAAAAAGGCATGTAAGAACTTATGTGAAATGCTATGGATTGATTTGAGAATGCAAACATAATGTATGTGGTATGTTGGTGAAAATGAAGCATGTAATGTGTGTAAATGAAATGTTAGTTATGTTGCATATTATGATAATGCACTTAATTGATGGTTGGCCATAATGAATTCCATATGATTCATGTGTTGGATAAGCATATTGTGTGACACGTGGCTGTAAAGAATTCCAGACAAGATCTCGATGTCGTGCTGGGCCTGAGGATAATTCCAAACGAGAGCTTGATGCTAGGCTGGGCCCGAGGGAAATGGTGGTAAAGAGATGAAGACCCCATGGCATATTTCATGTGATTAGCATTAGCATTTCATATTTCATCCATTCCTAACACTTATGAATCTTGCATGAACTTGTGTAATGAAAATGAAGGTATGTTGCCATGCAATGTTATATGGATGTGCTTAATGAAAGTGCTATGTGATGTGCTAGTATATCTTAAATGTTATGGGTTGAAATGTGTTAAAATTTGTGAGTGTCATTGATATTTAGAATGCCTTGTGCTGGGTTAAGTATTATAAATGTATTTATAAAGCTGATTGGTAAAGGGGTTAGGATGGAATCCTTGTATATGGAGTGTATTTGTTATGCCAATGATGTATTCGTGTTATTAGAACTGTATGAGAAGGTTTTGAATGTTGTTGGCATGCATGTTATATTGAATGGCTTAAATGGTGTTGTAAGTTGATGTGAATTGGTCAAACCCATAGGTTGACACGATGGGCGTACTGACAGGCACAACCTCGTGCTGGACACCACAAACTTGTGCCAAGTAAAATGAGGATCGTGTCGGGCTACTGGTTTAAATTCAGATGGTAGTACGACGCCTATGTTGATCAGCACGAGCTGGTGCCAAAAAATTAATCTTGCTGTGAAGAGCACGAGGATCGTGCTCATAGGCATGCTTTCTGGGTAATTTATGTGTTAAACAAAGATGAATTAAAGAACAAATTAGACAGAGATTAAATTGGGATGATTTCCCTATCACATAATATATGTAAAACATAATAAAGAACGGGTACTTATGCATTAACTACTTTGGTAAGTGTTCTAATTGCACTTGCTAACTAATTAAATTACTCACGTGTGTGGATTGTGTTATGTGCAAAGCGTCAATAGTTAGCTGCAGGAATACTTTTCAGTGGATACTAGAAGTGCGATACATTTCTTAAGGTCGTGGCTCCTAGTATTTTGGATCTTACACTTTATGTATTTTGTACATTCTATACAAACTGTAGTATAGATAAATGGTCTACATGCATTGTTTTTAAACTAATACCATAGCTTCTACATGTTTACGGTTGGTTTTGTATATAACTTAATATTGGCCAAGGTTTTAAATTAATGCATGTGTATTCATCTTTCCTATTTAAGTGGCTTGGTAAAATATTTAAAAAAATGGTGTCCAAATTTATTATTGGTTTCTATAATTAATAGAAAAATGGAATTTAAATTCGGGTGCGACATTTAGTAGTATCAGAGCAGGGGTTAGATTCCCTGCGGACTGTGCCAAAATTGTTTTCATTGCATCATGTTTTGCAAAACCAAAGGAGTTTGAAATGTCAATTCTATAGGATGGAGCATATTGACGAAATATCACACGACACCGCAGAGTCCTAATAGTTAGTGCAGAGGTAGGATCCGCCCCAACACCTAATGAGCAGCCTGCACCAGCTGTTTTACCACAGTACGACCCCGATATATGCTTCTTTATGGGTGATGGTGCAAAGGATGATGAGAGGATCGGGGATTGGGGGTCAGCAGGGACTAAATATTGACCGCAATTTTGGAGAGGTGCACAAGTAGGGTGCCAAAATATTTGAGGATACTACAAATTTTGTAAAGGCGAAATACTGGCTCAGACACACTGAGCGGATTGTAAATCGCATGCGTTGTACTTTGAAGCAAAATTTAAGGTACATCACCTCACTTTTGGAGAAGGATGCGTGAAACTGGTGGGAAATAGTTCTGGGAAGTCAAAACAATCCTTCTAGTCTAACTCTGGGAGACCTCCAAAGGATCTTTACTGATAAGTACACTTGTCCACTCTACCAGACTAAGAAGAAGATTTTTTTTGAACTCAAACAGAAGGATATGATAGCGACTAAGTACGAAGCACAGTTCACTAGACTTTCTCGGTATGGCCAAAGGATATTGCCACTGACCAGCAGATGAGAGATAGATTTGAGCAAATGTTATGCTTTAATATCCGTACCTAGATTGCTATAAAGCCAACCAACTATCAAAGTTTGCTAGAGACCACTATCAAGGCTGTCGAGCTATTGGCTGAGGTAGGCCAAAGAGAGGGCAAGAGACAGAGGGTTTTTAGAGGTTTTAGCTCAGTAGTGGGATGCCAGAGAGCTGACTTTAGATGATTCTGCGGTATAGGTGGGGGTAACAAGAATTTTGGAGGAGGAATAGGGAGTGAGAGGAGCCATTCCATCAGGCCTCTTACCTCTCAGCAACGAGGAGCTAATCCTTATATAGGCAGAAATACGCGTTCTTTCTATTACAACTGCCATCAGACGGGCAATTTTCCTGAGAGTGTCTAGAGATAGGGGAGCCATAAAGAGGAGGTGTCTCCAGACATAGAAGTGTTGGAGACAATAGAGAAGCCACTTCAACCGATAGAGGCCGAGGGATGGGTAAAAGAGCAGCAGGTACCACCTCAGAGGAGGAGTAGCTTTATAGTCAGTGACTTTACCCAAGGCTCATGTCTATACTATGTCATGAGATGAGGTGTCAGCCTATCCCAATGTCAACACTGGTACAGTTTTCATATTTGTATATTATACATTGGTGTTGATTTTCCAAGGTTCTACTTGTTCTTTTATTAGTGAGTCAGTGGTAAAGCAGGTTGGGGGTAGCATAGAGCTTTTAGGCTATGTGGTCATAGTTTCTATGCCAACTAAAGGGATAGTGATGGTGAGACATGTGTTGGGGAATTATGATTTAAAGATTGGTAAGTTAGAGTACGTGGCAGACTTACGTGTCTTGTGAATGGTAGAGCTTGGGATCATATTAGGGATGGATTGGCTATCTTGTAATAAAGTAGTGGTGAATTGCAATGCAAAGGAAGTGGTAGTAGAGGTCGAGGGTGAATGGAAGGTGCTGTTAGTGGGTAAGCAAAAGGTTATAACATCCTATTTGATTTTAGCGGTGATGGTCGCGCAACTGATGAGAGATGAGTGTGAGGCTTTCTTAGCTTGTGTAACCAATCTGAACAAGACAAAGTTAGAGGTGAAGGACGTAAAGGTGGTGAGGGATTATCCTGAGGTGTTTTCAGTGGAGTTACTGGGATTGCCACCTTAGAGAGAGGTTGACTTTGAGATTGAGACAGTACTGGGGGCAGTGCCAGTGTCAGTGGCACCATATAGTATGGCAGCTGTAGAGCTGTAGGAACTAAAGAGACAGTTAGAGGAGCTTCTGGAGAAATGTTTCATTTGTTTGAGTGTGTCATCATGGGGTGCACTAGTGTTGTTCAAAAGGAATAAGGATGGGCGCATGCGATTGTGCATTGACTATCGCCAACTGAATAAAGTAATAGTGAAGAACAAGTATTTGTTGCCTCAGATTGGTGATCTCATTTATCAGTTGAGGGGAGCGACAGTGTTCTCCAAAATTGACTTGAGGTCTAAGTATTGGCAGTTGTGGGTGGAGGAGAGTTCCATACCAAAGATAGTGTTCTGGAGTCAATATGACCACTTTAAGTTTACAATGATGCCATTTGAGTTGACTAATACACTGGAAGCCTTTATTGCTTTGATGAACAAACTGTTTCAGCCATACTTGGATCAGTTTGTTATTGTCTTCACTGAAGATGTTCTGGTGTACTCGAGAGATAGGGAGGAGCACGAGGGGTAACTCAGGGTAACGCTGGAGTTATGAAAGGAAAAAGAGTTGTACGCCAACTTTAGTAAATATAAGTTCTGGATGGCAGAGGTGGTCTTCTTAAGCCACATGATTTTGGCAAAGGGCATCAAGCTATCCTAATCAAAGCGGTGCAGGAGTGGGAAGCTCCTAGAAATGCAACGGAGTTGTGGAGTTTCCTAGGTCTGATAGGATATTACAAGAGGTTTATTGAGGATTTCTTGAGACTGGCTAGGCTGATGACTACTTTATTAAAGAAGAATGCTCTATTCATTTGGAATGAATGATGTCAAGAGAGTTTTGAGGAGCTAAAGAGGAGGTTGGTAGAGGCTACAATTTTAATGTTACCGGCTAGTGGTGGTGGATTTGTAGTGTATATGGATGTGTTTAGGGTAGGTTTAGGCAGAGTGCGTATGCAGAATGGATGGGTTATTGCCTATACATCACAATAGTTGAGATCACACGAGGCTAACTACCCTACTCATGACTTCGAGTTGGCCATGATTATTCATGCTTTGAAGGTTTGAAGGTATGATCTGTACAGTGAGACTTTTCAAATCTTCACGGATCAAAAAAGTCTCAAGTCATCACTACTCAGTGGGATCTAAACTTGAGGTAGAGATGGTGGATTGAGCTATTAAAGGATTATGATTGTATGATTGAGTACCATCTAGGGAAGGCAAATGTGGTCGCCAACCATTGAGTAGGAAGGGGAGAGAAAATGAGGCTTCTGTGACCTAAAAGGCAGAGTCTTTATTTGCATTACAGGAGCTCAGAGTGCAATTGGATTTGATTGAGGGGCAGATGCTAGTAACATAAACGTGAGACCCTATATAAAAGAGTTGATTGCAGAACGATAGATGGAGGATGAGCACTTAATGAGGATTAAAAAGAAAGTGGAAAAGGGAAAGGCGACTACGGCTCACTGGTTAGATGATGATGGAGTTTTGTATTATGGAGGATGGTTGTGCGTTCCTAATATAGCGAAGCTTAAGGAGAGTTTGATGGTTAAGGCCCATTCCTCACCGTATTTGGTACATCCTGGTAGCACCAAGATGTGTCGAGATATGAGAGATATGCATTGGGGTGAATATGAAGTGGCAGATTGCTGAGTTCGTAGCTAGATGTTTTCCTTGCCAACAGATCAAGACAGAACATCAAGCTCCAGCGAGAAAGTTGAGGCCATTAGAGATTCCTGAGTCGAAGTGGGAAAAGATCACTATGGAATTTATTGTGGGACTACAAAGGACATTTAGATGTCATAATGTTGTTTGTATTATAGTGGACAGACTAATGAAATCCACATACTTCTTGGCTATACGACAGGATGACACCTTGGACAAACTTGTGAGCATGTATATTGTAGAGATAGTGAGATTGCACGGTGTTCCTATGTCGACTGTGTCAGATCGAGATCCACAGTTAACCTCGTGATTCTGGAGGAGTTTGCAGGATGTGATGAGCACTAGGTTGCGATTAAGTATCATATTCCACCCTCAAACTGTCAGGCAGTTTGAGAGGACTATTCAGACAGTTGAGGACATGATGAGAGCGTGTGTGCTGGAGTTTAGGAGTAACTGAGACGATCATTTACCATTGATAGAGTTTGCCTACAACAATAGTTTTTATTCGAGCATCGGGATGGCAACATATGAGGCCTTGTACGGGAGGCAGTGTCGGAGTCCAGCGTATTGGGATTTTGATGGTCTATGACAGATTGAGGGATTAGAGTTGGTTCAACAAATCCTTGAGAAAGTAAATGTGATAAAAAGGTGTATGCAAGTAACCGAGGATCGACAGAAGAGTTACTTTGACCGGCATCATCGGAAGATCGTATATGAGGTCACAGATAGAGTTTTCCTTAGAGTTTTGCCGTGGAGAGGCATAATCAAATTCGGGTAGGAAAGAAAGTTGAGTCTGAGATATATGGGTCATATAAGATTACTGAAAGAGTGGGACCACTTGCTTATCCACTACAGTTGCCAGAGGAGTTTTCTCGACTCCACAATTTTTTTCGTGTATCTATGTTGAGAAGGTACCGGTCTGACCCAAGTCATATATATATATATATATATTCATCTTTTAGATAATTACTCCTTCTATTGTTGAATATAATTACTTTATTATTTTCATAATTAAAATATCAATATTGAAGTTTAAATTACTATTAGCAATATCATTTATCGGAATGCAAATTGAATTGAACTCTAATAGTAATATATGAAAATTAAGTGAAAATAATGATATTTAATAAAAAAAATACGATTATGATTTGCCTAACCCACATTGTCACTCTACTTAAAATTAGGATAAATATGGTATCGCTGCATGTGAATTATGGGATTATTGTATATGCTAACTGCTTTCACATACTATTTTTAGATTTATTTAAAAATTCTTGTTACAAACGTGGTCAACAAGTAATAGTTATTTTTCTACAAAGACGAATAAGAAAAACTAACTTGTTAATTTCACTTCAAAATTAATTACACCACCTTAATACTTTGCTTGTCTGTGATATCACTTTAAAATTTTGAAAAGGATTAAAAAAAAGCAAATTAATTTCAATAATTTACCCAATTATTCAGTCATCATATAAAGAATATTGAAGGCACCACCGTTTAGGACTGTAATTGATTTAAAATGATTAGAGCGAGCTTTAGGGTAAGTTTATTGACAGAATTTTTTTTTTTAATTTTCTATCTCTAATTTTTTTAGTTTTCTATATCTAAGAAAATATGTTCAAAAACTGTCGCTTTTCTATTTTAGAATACTAAATTTTTTTTTCAAATTCAACCATTTTTTAAAAAAAATCTATGAAAAAAATATGAAAATATGCACAATTTATGACATTTTCAACTAATTTTTCATAATAAATATGTAAAAAAAAATCTCATATTTATATTAAAAATTAATAAAATATATAAGTTAGCAATATGTCTAAATAAAACAACGTAATTGATAGAACACAGAGTCCTTTTTTTAAAAATAAAGAAAAAGACAAATAAATTTTTAATTATGTGACTGAAACTTCTCTACAATCAATTTACAAATTCAAACTGGCTTACCTTGCCTTTATGTAGTGATGTCAATTTAGTTTTAAAAGAAACTTCAAAAAAATGCACTTTGCGAGTCAGAAAGAAAAATTCAAATATAAACCAAATAAGAATGAAAGAATAAATAGTATAAAATATAAATGTATATAGAAAAATTATCGATAAGAGTGGGTTTTACCTAAAAACGAAACAATGTTCTTGAATTTGTGAGATAGAAAAGATATTAGCATGTTTTCTATTTTTTAATTCAAAAAACTATGAAAAAAGCTCTTTTTTATAAGAGAAAATTGTGGAAAACTACTTTTAATAGTTTTAAAACTCTAGTTTTAATTTAAATAAACCTTGTTTTCTTTTGTTTTTTGAAAAAAGAAAAGAATTATGAAAATGTTTTCTATTTTTTTAGTTTTCTTTAAAAAAAATTCCAAAAAAATGGTATAAGTTTTTATTAATGAACACACCCTTAGAGTATTATTCAAGTTTGACTCATTCAAAATTTGATAAATATGAGTTTGATCTGAATTATTTTGTTTGTTCAAACATAGCTCATTCAAAGCTCGTGAGCTAGTGGGTCTATTCACAAGCATTTTAGAGCTTGACTAAAAAAATTTAAAATATAATTTTATTTGACAACTGGCGAGAGAGCCACTTGATGAGTATGTAAACCTAATCTAATAATTGCTTTTGTTATGCTATTATTATTTACTTACTAATTTAAAATTTTTATTAACTTAAACTTCATATTCAAAATCACAATTTTTAAAAACTTTTCTTAAGCTTTGACATTCCATTTCCTTCTTTCAATATTATGTACTTCATGCATTGTCTTCGATTTAGTTATTAACCACTTGTAGATCATATGCACAACATTTTACTATCAACACTATTTGAAGCACAACATGTGTTAGGGTAACACGTCCTGTAAATACTACAATGATAACATCTGAATCTAGCCCTAAGTTTTGAACGTGATTTACTAGCCCACCATTATTTCTCTCCATGCTCCTGCCTCTACTCACAGTCAACCCAGTGTCTACACTTTTATTATCTGCACTAAAAACTATTTTCTACAACTCTTTTGATTGTAAAGAATTCTTCTTATCATTTATTGAAACACTATCATGCCCATACATCATAGTATTAACAAAATTATCATAGGAACTATGTGAAGAACATGACAATATCATGGCATGATCCTCACTCTCAACTTTAACACCTACTTCATGTAAATCAAGTATAATTTTGTTAAAGTTGTCAAGGTGATCTCTAACTTGCTATGTTCTGACATCTTCAAGGTGTGCAATATCCTTTTTTGATAAAGCTTGTTGACTAGTGATAGTGACTTTTTCTGGCATTTGTTTTCATGCTTCCTCCATAAGTCCATTGTAGTAGTTGTAACATCCTAGAATTTAAATTGTGCTAATATTAAATAAATATGATATTTCGTATTATAAATGAGGAAATATGGATATACTAAAGTGATAAAAGATTGATTTGAAACAAAGAAGAAATGCTAAAGGAATAGTGTCAGAACCACCATGGAAACTGTTTTGAGGCCGTTTCCATTGAATCTGGTTGCCAGAATCAGGAAAACGGCCACAGAACGCCCAGTGGTCGTTCCCCAAGGCCGTTCACACCTGATTTAGTATAAATACAGCCCAAAATGATTCTCTCTCTTCATAAAATACTTCCTCTCTCCTTTCAAACGTAAAACCAGCTTCCCAAGCCCAAAATTACACTATTTTGCTACCAAAGTGATCAATTCAAGTGGAAATTTACATGGTTGCTTTCCAAAAACATTCCTAAGCATATTAAGGTAAGTTATTATGGTTGTTTTGCTTATTCTCTTGAGGTCTTTGGTTAATGGAAGATTAGTTTTTTTGGGCTAAATTGGAATTAAGATTGAAAAGGATAGAATTGATGCTGGGGAACTTGATTGAACTTAATTGTGAAGTATTGAGCACATAAATTATAGGTAAGAGGAAATTAAGAAGAATTTCATATGATTTAGGTTCTAAAGTTTTGTGAATTGATGTTTTGAAAGTAAGAATATGATTTAAAGGGAGAATCAATGTTAGAGAGGTTAATTAACATTTTTTTTATGATTAATTCGTAATACGTACGATATTGTGATTGATTTGATTGGTGTTGTTCGTGAGCAGTGGATTTCTTTAAGCTAAGGTAAGTGTCTTATGCTTGTAGTAAGTGTTCCTATGTTTACTAATCATAAATATATGATTAATTGAATTAAGATTGAGTGTGGAAATATGTTCTACGAAACATATCAATATGAAAAATGTAAAGCTTATAATGATAAAGAAAAATACTAATTTGAAATGATAAGAAGGAATAATTGTAGGTGATTCTTTACTGACATAAATGAATGGTAAGTGGTTCATTCCCTTACAAGTATATGTGTATGAGCTTATATACTTATGGATATAATTGATTTTATAAGTATTATTATATAATGAAGGAAGAATATGAGAGAAAGATTGAGCATGAATGAATAAACTTGTATAAGTTAATATGAATATATAGTGAGTGTCATCACTTGCTATAAAGTAATTCTATATGTATGAATTCATTGAGATAATAGCTATGAATTCTTAGGGAAAATTCTTAATATATTCAAGAAGTAGTATGCTATTGATGTTTAAGAAAACAAGTTTGGATAATGCTTATGTAATTAGGAACTTATGAAAGTTTAAGTAAATGGTTCTTACATTTCCGACTCCTTGAGAATGAATCTATAAAAGTTTGAAAGTTTAAGAAAGTAAAGTGATAAGAAATAGAGAATGCTCATATAAGTTCTAAGAACTTTGTTTAAAAGCTTGAATGTTGACTCTTGTTTGTTTTATGTGTTATGAACATGACTTGATTGGGATGGCATGATGATATGATGTTGATTGCGTGATGAATTAGTATGCTCTTTGGTTAAATGCCTTATTGTTATCATATTGATATATGATTGATCTTGAATGGATATTAAGCATGATGCTTGTTGATTATGAGTAAGCGTGGGTTTGCTTATTGAGCATATTTGATTTAGTTGATCTGAGATATGAAATGCTTGTACAATTATGATGAAGCATATGAGCATACTTATTTGCTTGAGAATTGAGATGATACTGATTTATGAGCGTATTCACATTCATAGTGTTGCATTTGTAAGTGACACGGTATGAAAGAAAAGAATGAGAACCAGGCTAGGCCTGTGTTGAAAAAAAAAGAAATATGATTCAGGGAGAGATCCCGTAGTCGGTCAAGGACCGAGAGATTCCGAGCTCGATGTCGTACTATGTACGAAGGGAAAAAGAAAAAGAAAAGAAAAGAGAAATGA
>CANYCX010551876.1:0-14684 GCA_948193385.1 Breynia disticha f. nivosa
TGGCCACCAGGCCCCAACATGAACATACAATGAAATGCTCATGCAAGTGTCGAAATGCTATGCCATGTACACATTTCATGATGTCAATTCAACATACCACATTTGATTCCTCATTTGCATAACATTCCAACGAAATATCCACACTCACTGAAACTTATCACAATCAACATTTAGCCAACAGTCGTCAAGCATTTCAACACATAACATATATCAAATCGTCACATATCATCATCAATTACAAAACTCGATTCCAACGGAACCATATCAAGCAATAAAGTCAAACCACAATCTTAACACATCTTTAAGTCATACACATACAATCTATTTCCATCAAAGGCAATTCACAATCCAAACAACATATACGAATTATAAATCATCAAGTAAGTGACAGACAACACTTACCTCGAGTCCTGGGGTTCGTTCCGCCGCCCGAATCCCGAATCGTATCACGAATAATGTTACCTACACAATTCAAATCATGTTTTCTATTAAAAAACATCAAATGTGGGTTATTTAGACCCCTATAACTCATCCCTATACAATTTTCCCAAAAACTCCTAAAACTTCGATCCGTCCAATCTCGCAAAATCCGGTGTTCTAAGGCCTACGACTTATAGAAACTAGTTCTATACTTAAAAACTAACAAAACCCTATACAATGCACGCAAGTACAACACATTTAACCCAAAGATTGAGCATTTACCTTCAATCCCGAAATTCTGTGACCTAAAGAGAGAAATGGACGATCGGAGGCTAAAACACGTGTTAATCTCTTGCAAACTTGTTGTTTTAGTGTGGGTTTTTGGTTGGTAATGGTCTCAAATCGTGTGGAGGAAGTTTGGGGTGAGTTAGGGTGTTTTTGGATGGTTTTTGGGTGAGAAAATGAGAAGAAAACACTATTCTGCCTTTAAAACAGCAACTGGGCACGACCTGGGCATGGGTCGTGCCACAGCCCAATTTTTTGGGCAGAACACGCCCTTGGGCATGACCGTGCCCCAGGTCGTGCTCCTCTGCTGGGCAGGTTTTCCTGCCCGTTTTCGATCGTTTCTGATTCCTTTTTGTTCCGAACACGTATAGGTTTATGTATACATGTCTTCTAACATAATTACTATCATTTTTCCACTCAAATAACATCATCAAACCTCAAATTGACCTTATTCGGCACTCAACGTACCATATGTCACATATAACTTCACCTACCCTTATCGCTAATCTATATTTTTCCTATTTTAAAACGAACGAATTTCTGGGGCGTTACAAACACGAGCTGTGTTCATTAAACACAAACCCAAGTAACAAGATCGTGCTACTTTAGAGCACGAGGGCATGCTCATACACAATCCCAGAATGGCCCAGCAGCATGGGGCGTGCTGGTCAACACGTGGTCGTGCTAAGCTACTGTTTTGGTACTTTACAATTCTGATTTTATCTCAAATCTCAGCAAACAAGTTAAGTATAGGTATTAAACCTATCGAGTATCAATTATACATCATACAAACAGTGTTCAAACTCATCAACACATAATCACACTTGTTTGCATAACAATATGATCAAGTGCCAAAACATACCATATATCAGATATATACAACCTCAACATATATCTCACAAAATTCATCTCAATCAGCAGTAAAAACATGTTATAATGAATGTCAAATAACTCGTGTATGCAAATGTCATGCACACACATATGTGAATGCCCTGGGTCTCACTGCCATCGCGAGTCTTACGTGGCATCATGCGTCTAACGTGGCATCGAGTGTCTCGCTTGGAATCGTGAATAATCACGTAATCGTCAGGAATCTCTCAATTGACATGTCAGGAATCTCTCAACTAACAAATGCGCATCACATGCTAGAATCTCTGTAGCTCAGTGTCACGCAAAACATGCAACACAATGAATGATTATATGCATTCAACATGCTACAAGATAATCTCAAATGTATGCTCAAATCAAGCAAGTCTCATGCTTATAAATATGCCAAAGCAAGTCACATGCTTTCAATGTCAATCAACTATCAACATTATACCAATAGGCATATAAATCAAAAAGAGCATACTAAACATAACCACAATCGATGCTCATATCAATATAAGCTTAAAATCACATCAAGCTATACATGTTAATCACACATAAAACATATCTATGAGCATTTAAATTCTTTGTTCTCATTTCTTTAAGCTTTTAAGCTTTTCATTCTTCCTTTGATTATTATTAAGTATTATGATACTTAATTAAGGAAAACACTTACGAAACTACTCGATACTCGTAAGCATAAAGATCGTAAGTGGAAACCACTTACCTCGATATACGTGCACACTAACACTGCTTCCACCGCTAGCTCACAGACTCAAATTCTCATCCTAAGATCGTTTAGCTCCTCCTAAACAATCAAACCATCCATAATCAATCATTCAATGCATCACTTGCATTCCTAAAACATCAACCAACCCTTATTCATATTCCAACAACATTCCAGCGACATTTCAGCAACTAAATAACTCTCAAACTCTGAATTCAACAAGTTTTCAGCAAGCTTACATGTCACAACTATCCAAATGTAAATATATAAGCTTACCTTCACGCTTGGGATTGATTTTTACAGGAATTGGTGTTATTTTGATCCAAAACGTTGCTGAACACCCTCCTAGGGTTTTTTCCTAAATGACTTGCCTGCTTACTTCTCTGTTTTGAAATAAATAGAAAGCATAATCGATCAAGTCAGTTTAATCCCAATGAACACGACCCTTAGCACAGGTCGTGCCATATATCGTGTCGTGAAATCTAAGCACGAGTTCTTGTTCTACCGTGCACGGTATCATTCTGCAATTAATTCAGCACGACGACGTGCTGATTTTCTAGGATGAGCATGGGGTCGTGCTAATCATCCCACATGAGCACGAGGCATGCTCACGGCGTGCTGTCTGCTGATTTTCCAAATGTTTTCCTAAATCGATTCGATTTGATCCGAATAAATGCAGTTTTTGTTTTATTTTAAATCCTACAATTTCCAGGACGTTACATTTCCAACTCACCATGGAACTGAAACGGATTACTGAACGATTTTACCAACTGTTTCCTCTTTCATAATTTCCCCTAGAGTAGGAATGATTATGGGAACGTTTTAGTAAACAGTTTCAGAATCCGTTCTGACCTTCATTGGTCAGCCCTGGAAGTGGAACGGTTAGGTGAACGGTTTCCATAACCTGTTCTGCCTTCTTTTCAGCAGTTTCTGGCAGAAACTCAGCATTCATAGCAACCAAAAACTCAACCAATCATCCCCACATTAGCCACACAACCTTTGCTCCACATAAGCATTCTATTTACATTAAACCTAACTCATCATGCCTCTAACACTCCATTTTTAAAATTTAACCACATTTTCATCGTTTTCACTTGCAGACTCATTTATACATTTCATGGTCTAGTCCTTAAACTCAACACACAAGATTTTCCACCCTAAGGGGTTATAAGCACATACATGTAACATTCCATGCACCATATCACACATTCAACATTTTAAATTTTACATAATGTATAAGTACATCTCATCACTCCACATAAGGCACAAATCACATATTTCTCAACAAATTTCCAATCACATGTCCATAGAAATTCCTGTCATCATTCTTCTGTATTCATCCCACAAAATGCAACACAATATAATTGAATGCGATGGGAAATGCTAATGTAAATGCTTATGCAAATTACATTCAAAATGACCCGGGTTCCATCAATACTTTTGGCCAGAGAGCTCTCGCTCTCTTTTCTTTTCTTAAGATCTCTCTCTTTCCTCAAATGTGGAAACTCCCTCTTTTTATCATTTTTCTTAGAGCTCTCGCTCTTTTCGTCGTTTGGGCAACTCCCCTTTTTTTGACTTTTTTAGAGCTCTCGCTCTTTCTCACAATTAGGCAACTCCACTTTTTTTTTCTTATTTTCAAATGAAGACACCATCATGCTCATGCAATGTCATCATAACATGAATGCAAATCAACATTTACATTCGTCACATCTCATGCCTCATACATCATAGTAACAAGCACTTTCTCATAAGGATATATCAAAATGCACATTTGAAAATATTCCATTTTATATAAATATAAGCGAGTTCATCATGCACGAGCATAACCATACCATCATACCTAATCTCATCATAAGCATAACCATAACATACCATTTGCATCATAAGTAAGCATGGCTTACACAATCCTCTCATTATTTCAAAGTAAGAACATCTCACAATTCCCACCATTATAGGTTCACACATTTCATACTTGAAATCATAAAATCACATAAAGTCAAGCGTATAACATAAGCGTAATTTCCATTGCAAGTCATATACTCATTCACATCCAACATACAAGAACATACACGCCCATATAAAATGATCATTCCATATAATCACATAAACACAACCACAACAAACTCTATTTACGACTTCGGTTCACTACCATCTTAACACGTATATGGTTTATCATGTATGATTAACCCATACAGATACGAAAGCTACAATGTTAAGTGTAGACACTTAACTCAAACTCTGCGAAGTTGACTCGTTGCTCAACTCTGCTCTGGATCCCGAATATGTTTCCTACATTATTTTGGCCCACATTATTTTGGCCCACATTTCACACATTAATCACATTTCACACTCCATTCAACTCTGCTCTGGATCTCGAATATGTTTCCTACATTATTTTGGCCCACATTTCACACATTAATCACATTTCACACTCCATTCCCCATTCTTACTCTTATCTATCATAAATCCCTAAATTAACCAAACCCTAGAAGTCTCAATCTCCTCTAATCCTCGTTTCTTTTGTTCATTTTATACCACATTACCTCCATTAACATTAACCCATTCAAAACACAACGTTTTCCCCAAACCCTAAACTCAAAATATAAGAAAATCAACATAACTTAGATCTTACATTGCTTTTTCGAAGAGGATCGTCAAACACCGTTTTCCTTAAGCAAATCCACGAGTTCTAGGGTTTTTGAGGCTGGATCTTAAGGTTTTAGACCTTGGAACAAAAGGGTTTTAGGTTAGAGAGAAGGTGAAGGTCGGGTGGTAGTTTAGGGTTATGTTTTCTCTTTCTAAAATGTCTTATGCAGACCTATCTTTAAAACCCGTCAGTTCAGAACGGTTTTGCAAACGATTTACCAAAACTGTTTGCTTATCCGTTTCCACTAATTCTTAGCACAATACAATTCAACTCTGTATCTGAAACAGTTTGGGGAATAGTTTTGGAAAATCATTCCCTAATCCATTTACCACTATACTCTTACCTTTTTTTGCATAAATTAAAGTTATAATTTTTGGGGCGTTACAGCTCTCCCCCTTAGGAAATTTTGTCCCCAAAATTTTAAGACTTAGGGTTCCTTAGACATTTACCACCAAGGTATCGTGGTTCATCATCACCTAGTTCATTCTCTCACTCTACACATGTGGCTTCCACCATCATGTCTCGATAACAATTTGGATGAACTTGTCATAAGTTCTTTCGACTTACATTTGCCACAACAATCACTTTTTGCTCGATACACAGGTCGAATACGCTCGATTCCCCATCGTGGTTCATTTGACCACTTATCAATCCTAGGGTCATCTCTATTTATCAAGTACTCATATGAGTCTCCCCCACACTCGTACTTTCAAGTTTCCATTGCCACTCGAGTATTTTGCCAATAAAATCCTCACTTAAGGGTGTTTCTTATACCCATAAGGTTCAACCTTCCAGTTTTCCTCGTAACATATCTTTGGCACCTTGCCTTCCTCATCTCCACTCCTACCACCAACGTGCATCCTGTACCTCTATTCTTCATAACCAATCAATCACTCATGCATCCCCTGATCATGCTATACTCATCATGGCCACTACCCACATTCTTATCATCCCAACCTCTTGGACACTCACACGAATACCCTAACCGGTCTTATGCATTTCAGTACCTAGTTAATTCCACTCTTTCTAGTTTCCAATTATAGGTGATCCTCATACCCACAAAGTTCACCATTTTCATGTCACTTGTTTTCCCGTAATATGCTCCCTATACATTACCCTTTTCTAACATTAATCTTAACATCAATTTGTTTCTCACTAATCTCCTTTTTCGTTAACTGAAAAGCAATTATCACATTCTTGGTCAAGGTTATGCTCATCCAACTAAGATCAACAATAGATCGTCACTATGTATGTTATTCTCTTTTCTCTAATCTCTCTTTGTCACTTTAACTCTCACAATTACTTCTATGCTCGAGGTCTCCCATTTATCGGGTAAGCCAACCCAAGGTAGGTAAGCAAGAAAATTATTGTGCGCACGAGAAGGAAATGCAAAAAATGTAAAATATTTACAAGGAATGTCCTATCTTGGTCAAGAAAGATACACAGGAAGTCAAAGAAGTACTTCCTCCCATTATTGGTAACCCAGGCTGACTCTATCTTCCAAAGAGAGGAAGAGCGATAGTAACATCATTGATCACCTTCTACAATCAAATTCTCAAATAAGTTTTACCATTTTCTTTTATTTCAAGTGAAATTGTCTCCAACTATCTTATTCATTATAAGTCATGAGATTCCACCTTGCAATCAAATAGGTAGATTCCTTACTCTTAGTTTATTGATTTCCCCCTTAAATGCTCACTTCATTGCATAATAAGTACTAACAAAATTTAAATCTTGTTTCATGGACACTCATTCCATTTCTCGTAGCCATTCCTAATCACTCAATTATTCAAATCATTTGTTACTTATAATAAATCATCAAGACCAATGTCTCAAATCCATCCTCACATAATTCTCATCTCTTACCTTACCCTTAGCATGGATTGTGCTAGGGAATGCGAACATCGTGTCCCTAACCATAAGCACTCTGCACGAGATCGTGCAAATTGACCCTAGCCGTATCGGGGTATCCGGCGAATCACACCTAATTATTCAGAGTCTCCGATCCTTCTCCAATTCACTCCTATTTTTCCTCAAGCTTTTACTCTTCATCATGGAGTTTTAGTATATTATCCAAGGAAAGGATTAAGTTCACTGTAGTTTGTTCTCATCTTCCCAACATTAAGTAAATTATTTTCATCCTTTTTCTCATCTTTACATGTCTCATTATTTGTAGATTTTACTGATGGGAACGGTTTACACAAACCCGTTTGCCAACCTGTTTCGTCCTTCGTCAAATCCTCTGGAAGTGGAACAATTTTCCAGATGGTCTACATTACCCATTTCGGAGACTGTTCCCTCCTTCACCGTTCCCTCCTTCACAGATTTCTCTGTAAGCAAAACAACTTGGGAAACGGTTTACTTAACCCGTTTCAACCTGCAGAGTCCAGAAAAATAGCAGCATCTAACACACATATTCCATATTATGCATACCTCAACACATCTTTAGTACAAGCAACATTCTTCCTTTACCTTTCCAAACATAAGAACTCTTTAGAAATTCACTTCACATACAAGTTTTCGTTATTAATTCCAACATTTCATCATACACATGTATTGATTAAAGTAATCATTTAATCCATGTACTTATTCTCATTTCCATTTGCATCTTTAAAAAACATTCAACACGCTTCATGCCACACCTTTAATTTATTCACAGTATAGTTTCAACAATATTCAACACATTAGTCACATTGCATGCGTTCTACACAACTCATAGCCTTAACATTTAAGCATCAATTATGTTCTCGTGGCGACATACACATAACACTCATTGTTACAAAGTTTCATGATCACATTCTTTCAACAGGTTACACAAGATTCACAAATCAAGCATTGGTAAACACAATCCACCACACATATATGATCCAGGATGGCATTCATAAAACATAGTGAAACGTACACATTTCATATGAATGTCAATGAATGCTCAATGCCTATGTCAATGCATTCCCCACACATAATGCCCTGGAAATATCCTCTCTCTTTTTTGTTGAAGGATCTTTCCTTCGTGAGCACCCACTCCCATAATATCAAGGGATCTCTTCATGTTTCCATTGGGCTAATCCCCCACAGTTCACAAGAATAGAGCTCTCGCTCCTATCATTGGGATATTCTCCCTTTTATTCATAAAGCATGAACATGCATCATGCTTATGTAATGCCAAAACAATGACATTTACCATACATGAAATCCATGAAATGCTTCACATAATCACAACCATACCACAAACACAAATCATAAATCATACGCATTAGTAATGAATACGAATTTCTCAAAGATATACACATTCATTTCAGGAGATTTCACACTAAACCATCACATGCCCTAAGGCTACATTTCCATTCAAGAAATCATACATAACCACAATTAACTTAGTTACACATTTGCACAATTCATGCGAAATCACACATTCGTGACCATTAAGCCTAAATCAACTCAAGTCGTGCATTAACATATCATAACACAAACCAAGCATCCATATCCATCACCTCATAAATACATTTCCAAATGCATAAGCCACACTACAAAGCTTTCCAATCACCATTCAGTCTTACCAATCTTCCACATATTTTAACTCACAAAAATTAAGCTATAATAGCTCATCACATAACGTATTCATAAATCAAGATTCATATGGTTCCTATTTCACATTAAGCTCAGCTGAACCCTTACAAACAAGGTTTAATCAAAACTCTCGAACATCCACACCCTCACTTTGCCATATATTGCAACAAACGTCTCCTATAGGATTCCAACCAATTATACAATCCATTTTACACACATTTACTTAACAAATGATTAAAATTTCAATTGTGCATTTTTCACACACGTACTCCATTTAAATCAATCACAATTTAGACGCTTACATTCAGTACCATATAAATTGCGCTTACTCATTAAATGTTTTTAACTTACAAGTCATCTCATTTTAATTATTTGCACCTCTTATTTACAACCCCACACTTCGTTAACAAATTTCATTACTTTCATTTGTTATACTTAACTCTTTCTCTTATCCGGTTAACCATTCCATAACTTTAGCTTTAGGTCTTTCAAGTGAATTTTCATATTATCCACATAAAGAATACTCATCCACTTAAAATGCATGCATCTCTCTCAAGTATCTTTTTTCCATTAGACTATTAGGTTACACCTAAGTATTCATACGTTGAGATAACTGATCTTGAGGATTCCATGAGGTCAGAGCACGACAATTTTTCTCAAACCACTATTGGTTTTCAAAACCCAAATCATTGTTTAAAAAGTCAAAACATGCATATAACCTAAAACAATGCACCTACCCCGAGAGAATCTAATCTCCGCTTTGATACCACTAAATGTGACCCCCAAAATGAAATCGTATTTATTTTTTATTTCTTAAAAAACATGGATATATTTTTATATAAATTGTAATGCCTGTTTATTAATACAAACATTTATGCATGAATTTGAATTACAATGTATTAAGAAAACACTCCTCTTTAAAATTCCCTATAACGTTATCCATGTTTATCATAAAAATGTGCGCGAACCCTCCTCGTGGAAAATCCTCCTAAACTTGCACACAACAAAATCAACAAATCCTATGTTAGTAATTTTCATTACTCAGTAAGTGTACGACAACACTTACCAAGGTAACTTAAGCATAAGTACTTCGTTCATTTTAGTGTTTTTCGTACATTATGCGATACGGAGATCATCCATATTTATTCCCTATTTATTCTGTTCTTCATTTATATTTTTAAGGCCATTTCCATAGTGGGAATGGTTTGGGAAACAAATTTCTCAACCCATTTCTAAACCCGTTCTGTCCTTTCCAACTCACATTGGAACTGAAACGGGTTTCTGAACGGTTTTACCAACCTATTTCTAAAATTTTTTCTTCCTTCACAATTTCCCCTAGAGTTGGAATGATTATGGGAACGTTTTAGTAAACAGTTCCAGAATCCGTTCTGACCTTCATTGGTCAGCCCAGGAAGTGGAACGGTTAGGTGAACGCTTTCCATAACCCATTCCCTAACCCGTTCTGCCTTCTTTCCAGTAGTTTCTGGCACAAACTCAGCATTCATAACAACTAAAACATCAACCAATCAACCCCACATCAGCCACACAACCTTTGCTCCAAATAAGCATTCTATTTACATCAAACCTAACTCATCACGCCTCTAACACTCTGTTTTTAAAACTTAACCATATTTTCATCTTTTTCACTTGCATACTCATTTATACATTTCATGGTCCAGTCCTTAAACTCAACACATAGGATTTTCCACCTTAAAGGGTTATAAGCACATACATGCAACATTCCATGCACCAGATCACACATTCAACATTTCAAATTTTACATAATGTATAAGTACATCTCATCACTCCACACAAGGCACAAATCACATATTTCTCAATAAATTTCCAATCGCATGTCCATACCAATTCCTGTCATCATTCTTCCATATTCATCCCATAAAATGCAACACAATATAATATGAATGCGATGTGAAATGCTAATGTCAATGCTTATGCAAATCACATACGAAATGACCCACGTTCCATCAATACTTTCGGCCAGAGAGCTCTCGCTTTCTATTCTTTTCTTGAGAGATCTCTCTCTCCTCAAATGTGGGCAACTCCCCCTTTTTATAATTTTTCTTAGAGCTCTCATTCTTTTAGTTGTTTGGGCTACTCCTCCTTTTTTTAACTTTTCTAGAGCTCTCGCTTAATTGGGCAACTTCTTTTATTTCTCATTTTCACATGAACACACCATCATGCTCATGCAATGTCATCATAACATGAGTGCTAACCAACGTTTACATTCGTCACATCTCATGCCTCACACATTATAGTAATAAGCACTCTTTCATAAGGATATATCAAAATGCACATTTGCAAATATTCCATTTCATATGAATATAAGCGAGTTCATCATGCACGAGCATAACCATACCATCATACTTAATCTTATCATAAGCATAACCATAACATAACATTTGCATCATAAGTAAGCATGGCTTACACAATCCTCTCATTATTCCAAATTAAGAACATCTCACAATTCCCACCATCATAGGTTCACTGTGACGATCAAATTTTTAAAACTCATTTTTGAATAAACAATGATTTTGGGCAATTTTTTAAAAGAAACAATGCTAGAATAAATAATATATATATGCACATGTAGATTTTCAAATGTACCATACAATAAGTAGAATAACTTATGTAAAGTATAAGAAATACAATTCTTAATTAATTCTAAAAATGCAACCCATTTTTATTTGAAAGATGCTCTGTCGACCTCGCTCGTGAAAATTCTTCTAATCCTGCACACATCACAATCAAAAAACTAATGTGAGTAATTAAATACTCAATAAGTACACCTACAACACACTTACCAAAGTAGTTAATGCTTAAGTACTCATTGGTAAAGTGTGTTAGGTGTTTTATAGATTAGGGATAGGAAATTCATCCTACATCATCTAATTCATTATAAGTTAATGTATTATTTGAGGAAAGGGAAAAACACCCTAGCAACTTATACTTCATCATTCCTTTGTACGTTATCCAAGGTCAATAACTCTAAGTCTCAGTTGTACATAGTTCCATATATTAGATTGATTATCAGTGCATCTTGCATCTTAACAACTTCCTATTTTTCACTTTTTAATTGTAATGAAATATCAAATTTTAGGTCAATTAATGTTTCAATTCCTTTGCTCAAAGGCTTCTATTTTACACTGTTTAGTGAACGGGAACGGTTTGGAAAACAGTTTGTGTAAACCATTTCCTAACCCATTCAGTCCTTCATAAAATATTCTGAAAGTGGAACGGTTTGTAGAATGGTTTATCTAACCTATTTCAAAAATAGTTCTCTCTTTCCCAGATTTCTCTGTAAGTGAAATGGCTTGGGAAACAGTTTACTCAACTCGTTTCCCAACCCATTCTGACCTGTAGAATCCAAAAAATCAACAACATTCAATACATACATTTCACACAACCAATTCATGCCATATACCCCTCATTTCCACACCATACACACATAAGATAGCCGTCAATACGAGCAACATTTATAATGTTTCACAACCAACCACACATCCATATACTCATGCTCAAACAATAACACATCATCCATTCTAAATACATATTCTCCATTCCAATAATATCACCATTCCATAACAAATGCAAATGAATGTTCCATATGAATGCAAATGCAAGTGCAAGTCGCACAAATGCATGCCCCGTGATCTTTCTTGTACGCGTGAGAGTCCACTCTCGTATATTGGTTAATCCCTACATGAAGTTAGAGCTTTCGCTCTGATTGGCTAATCCCCACATTATGAACATACAACAATGTTCATGTTTATGTACACATGACATAAATGAATGGAATGCAAGCATTCCCATTTACATAATTAAGATCTCACAATATCAAATGCAAATGTATGCTCTCATGAATATCAATGCAATTCATACAAATGCAATCCCCAGGGTCTTTCTTACGCGCGTGAGAGAATCCACTCTCGTATATTGGCTAATCCCCATATAAAGATAGAGCTTTCGCTCGATTGGCTAATCCCCACATAAAATTTGAGTTTTCGCTCGATTGGCTAATCCCCACATTATGAATATACAATGATGCCCATAAAATGTCTGCATGACATAAACGAATGAATGCAAGCATTTCTAATTTTTGTCATCACAATCTCACTGTAAAAATTTCAAGCTTGCACTTATCATGTCATACACAATGTATAACTCAAACACATTATCACAATCATAGCCATGACATCAATCACTATCATTAAGTCCCATCACTCACTTAAGATTATTTCACAACTCACACATATTCTTAATAAAAATTTCATTCCAATTTCATAATCCATATAACACTTTTACAAACTTCATAACTCAATCAGAATCATACACTCACACATAAGGGCAATTTAACATCAAACCACATTCTCTAAATCAATCCATTCATACACGCACATTGGATCATTCACCACTTGTTACACTCAAACTAATCCATACCATTCCATAGCATAAGGCCACAATTGAATCGCAATTAATCACCACCAAAATAATAAGCAATAAATATACTTAATGCAAAACATATCATGCAATCAAGCCACATTTCACCAAGTCCATTTTTTCAACACTTTACCTAACATTTCAACATACGTGAAATTAACCAAATATAGCTAACCATACAGAAGCAAGACATACAATGGTAAGTGTGGATTCAGTGCACTTACCTTGAAATCCGCGAAGCTTGTTTTCCTAGCGATGTTACGAATTATGTTCTGGTTTTCGATTCCTATATATATTCCACACATATCAAAATTCATCCTCATTTCAAATCAATAATCAAATTCTTTCACTTTTGTACTTTTCTAAATTGTTTAGCCCTCTCGTTCCATTTTCTATTCCCTTTTATTATTTTACATATGTATATTAGAAATGCTATCCGTTACTCGATTTCTAATGAATAGCATTCATTTGAATTACCCTAATAAAATTGCAATTATCATGGTACCATATATTAAATTTAAAGCTCATTCCAAAAATTAATAATGATATTATAAAATCTCAATTTAAATCTTAACAATTTGAATTCCCTCGAAACAATCTTCTTAAACAAAAACCGACAATAATCTCTCTTAATTTATATTATTCCCAAACAAATCAAAATCTTAATTTTTCTCCATTTAATTCCCTCTCACTCCACTTTAATCAGTTACCAAATTTCGCCACAAATACCATAAGCTAAATGTACAACAACACGACTCATGATTTACACATACTATTATCGAACTTAGAGAATTTTTTAACACCCACCCAACATAAATCAATCATTCCATACACAGCCAGCCCACTATTTATAAAATTAAGTCTTTCTTTTACCACCCACCTCATTCAAACATCGTTCCCAATTGGTCCAGTCGCGTCCAAGCCTTTGACTCGTCGTAAACCTCATTTGTGGTGAATATCCCCGTTAGCAGCCCCTAAATGGTGGGAATCGACCGAAAGTGGGCGGAAATGGCCGAAAACAACGGCCAAAACGGAGGACAAACGAGGTAGAGGCGACGACTTGGTGGCGGAGGCATACACGCGTTGTCTAGACCGGCACGACGTGAAGGAGAGAAAGGGAAAAAGAGGCGACGGAAGGAGCGACGCGTAGAGAGAGGGATGCGGTGGACAGGCCACGCAACAGCCAATGAGAGAAAGGGAGGAGTGCTGCTGGTAAGGTGATGAGCATGAGAGGGAGAGAGTGGTGGTCGTGCAACGGTGGAGGGAAGAAAGGGAGGCACATAAGAGGGAAGATGTGCATGTGGAAGAGATGAGAGAAGGCCGACTATTGAGAGGGAGAGTCAAGCATGACAAGAGGGGAAGAGGAGGGGGTGACGGTTGTGTAGAGTCCCAGCAACCTCTAGAAAGGGGGGATTGAATAGAGGTTGAGTAAATAACAGATTTTTCAAGATTTTTGCAGAATGTAATTCAACAAGAATAAAGAAGAAAATGCACAAGCGATTTAGAGTGGTTCGGTTTGCAATTCCTACTCCACTACCTAAGCTCTTACTTAGGATTTCAACTCTTCACTATACTTTCTGATTTCTCTTGAATTTTGGCTCAAGCAACCTTACAAACAATCTCAGTTTTGACTCTTCTCAAAACAACAAAGATACACACTCTTTGCTAAACTAGCTTTCAATGAATTGTACAAGCACAAATTGAGAGTATGAT
>CANYCX010552299.1:0-11982 GCA_948193385.1 Breynia disticha f. nivosa
CAGCAATAACAGGAGCCCAGAGGCTGATAACTGTTAAGACATTATTATTGTCTGCATAATCATGAGAAGGAATTAGTAATAGAGACGTTAAAATATTCAGAAGTCCTTATCTGAAAAATATTAGCAATAACATACTATAGGTATTATCTAAGAGGTGATTCACATAATGGCACAATATAACAGTGTACAGTAACAATAAAGCAAATACTGTAAGTTTAGTTTTGAAAGATAACGAACTAATAAAAATTTTCCAAAATCACACCTTAAAAATTACAAGCTACCAACTGTCCAGTTTTGAAAGATAACAAACCTTTATTGGTTGATAAAACGACATAATTCAGTTAATAAAGCTTAAAATATACACATATGCAGTTAATTTTTTAAAATTCTGACATACTGCTCGATAGACATGTTAACATTTATGGGCCGACCTTTGAAGTCGGTACAAAAACATCCTCTAAACTATTTTTTTGGAATATCAACTCAAAGAATATGACATGCGATAAAAATTTTGGCATTGATATTAACGAAAAGAAGTCAAAAATTGAGAAGTAAATATAAGAGCAACAAACCTTTTGAGACCAAATCATGCCATGAATACTGCACGAATGAGAGGCGTCTGATGGTTTTCGTGGGTTCAACAAGGGGCTTAATCTGCAGGTAAGTAAAGATTCATGCCTATCCTCAATCTCTGTATTGAATTTTCAAGAACAGGCCGTGACAATAAAATGCTTTACTAAATTGAGGAAATGTACACTTTCCCTTCTAAGCAGAAACAAAAATGTATAAGTTGCAATTACTGAATGGTTGCCAGTGAAAAAATAATTTTATAATGGCACAACCACCATGACAAAATAATTATAAATGTATTAGAACAGGACAATCCTCCACTAAGACAAAGCAGCCCACCTGGAGAAAGTAAGTGAATGAGAATTTGCAGGCAAAGATCACCAACCAATACAGTACATATCTGCAAGAATAGCCAAAAAGATTTTGAAAAACAGAAGAAAAAGAATTTCTTAAAGATGGACTCATCACTAAATCAATCTAGGTTAAAAAAAGAAAAATATTCCTAAATGACCAAATCAATCTCTCAAATAACAAGATATGCTTTTTGTTGATGACAAATGACCGCTAACACGTGATGGAATGAAAAGGTGAAAGAACGGCACTATCAACAAAAATAAATTTTTGAAGAAAGTATTGACAACAAAATGGTCAACTAAAAAAAGTCATTATATGATCAATGAAACAGTATTATTAAATTTCCTAAGAAAGCAGTATTCTTTTTGGCAAAGGATAAGAAAGCAATGCTCAATTGCATATCACAGCGTAAAACAAAACCTGCAATAATCACTTGCCCCCTCAAAAAGACCGCGACCAACAAAGTACCGCTCCTGAAAATGAATCGGCAACAAAATAGTCAGCCATTCCACTTACAAAACACTGCACCCATAAGCAATAGACTTCTGACAACTATTGTCATAAAAATTGACAGAGATCTTCAAAGTATTACCTGATAAATCCACTTAAAAAACTGAAAAAAAGATTGATTAGACATTTCAGATAGCGTGTGACAAGCTGGGATTTTAAGTAGAAGCGCAAGGACAAGACGCAGAGCTGCATAAATGCCCAACACAAGAATATATATCCGAAAATAGAATGCATCCGAGTTTCTCTCATTTCTTTCCTGCAGAACCCTCCTGCAAAATTATTATGGTTATTAAAAACAATTTGAGAAATGCAAGGGCAACTCAATAAAAAGCATGCCTATGCAGACAAGATAAAATACTCACACACAAAGATAGGTCACACCCACTGAACTCAAGCCACACCAGAAAAACCTTATAACCAGCCTGGAGATGGCCATGCCTCTTGCAGTGGTATAGGCCCCAAACATTAGCAGGACATCCAAACAACCTGCAATAAAAACAGATAAAAAGTCAAAAAAGATAAACTTGATGTCCTAAACAGGGAATATAACTTCAAAAAAAATTGATAATTCCAGAACAAAGGGAAAGACATACTCTCTAAGAAGTTCATAATGGCAAATGTCGGTCCAACACTTAGTACTGTCTTAAAAGTGTCCAAATTCACTTTTCCATCATTGAAGGCTATAATAGTCAAAGCCTGCCATATACATTCATAAATATCAGAAATAGAGAATGAGAAATATATGTTTGCATAATGAAGACTCGAAAGACAAACTGATAAAGAGAGGGAAGCAGATTACCTGGAACATCAGAGCTAGAAAAATCCAGAGCCTGTGGAAGCTCCGATATAAGTGAAGAAATGTACGATGTTCAACAAATGTACTTTTACCAGTCTGTCATAGAAACAATTAAGCAATTGGAAGAGATAAAAGCTTCAAGGGAAAAAATATATCATTTAATGAAAGTGAAAAATGACAAGGCACCAACCAAATAAATTCAGTTCAAGAATTTCATGGAAAAATTTTGCTTCGTCACATTTCAGTTCAGCAAATTAGAAGCACAAAAAATACATAAACTACCTGCTCATGCTGCCAGTATTGCGCACAAGAATAAATTGCTATACAATAACAAGAAGCACAAGTCACAAAGATAAAACGTAATCATTTATAAAATGAAAACAAAGCACAAGAATAAATTGCTATACAATAACAAGAAGCACAAGTCACAGAGATAAAACCTAATCATTTATAAAATGAAAACAAAGAAGATGCGAAACTATCATGGATCTTAATGCAAGGTGAAAAACATCCATTCACTGTTATACCACACTAAAACAGACAAACATTTTGATAAACAAAGACAGAAAGCTTCCTCATAATGGAAAGAACAATGTGCAAGGCTGGATAGAAATTATCAGAAGAATGTACCCTTTTCCGCTTTTTAGGTTCAAAGAGAAATGGAGAATTTTCCCTCATTGGCCAGCTCAATTCAAAGCAAGCAGGCGACCTGTAATTTAAAAAATTCGCATGAGGTATTGAATGTTATACTGACAAACTATACGAAGACTTCCCAAAGACACAAACCAAAAGTATTCATTGAAGTCATCATAGTTCCTCCAGGCTGAATGTGCAGCTTTTCCATTATCATTCCTTGCAGCTTCCTGAGAATAATTCGTGCCAACAAATATAAAAAGATATGCAAACAAAAAAAATACAGAACAAAAAAACGAAATATCAACATAAGGGTACACTAAATTATTCATTAAGATACATAACAAAATTCTTTGTAGCAAAAGAAGACATGTAAAGCATATTAAAAAGAAACCAAAAAAAAGTAGAAACCAGGGTTATTTACCCCAAGAGAGAAAAGAATATGGATTTTGAAAATATTAATCGTACAATAAAAACTCTACAACGTCACATTATTCAAAATATTAATCCTACAATAAAACCTCTACAACATCACATTATTCAACCTACTGACGCCTGAACCAACTGTCAGCCTCTCATAATTGTGGTTTTCACCCTACAACTCATTAACCTAACTTCCTACAAATAAGTAATCAGGAATGGGCAATAATACATCTGTCTTAACAAATGAAATTTAAGAAAGTGTAAACAGAAATTTTAGTATGAAAACTGGGTATATGCTGCACCAAAGCTGCAGTAGTATTTAGGCTTTCAATTGCCTGATGCTACAAAAGCAAAATTAGAAGTTTGTTTTTCTAAAGTAATCACTACAGCCATGTCTAAGAGAGCCATATAAGCATAGAAAGCTTGAATATTTCCTAAAAAATAAAGAATCTGAATCCCAATATTGTGTATGCATTAAAATGAAACATTAGTTGTCCCAAAATAATTGAAGTTGCAACTGACCGAAGCCATCGTCCTATAGATGGGACAAATAATCTGTTGCAAGAATGACACAGAACCATCTTCAGCTTTACAGCTTTTTGCTTGATCAGCTACTCCATGATCCAATATTGCATCCAATTCTTTCGCCATCTGAAACCAAGATCACAGTTGGTTAAATCAATAAATAAAATTAATTGAAAAATTAACATATCCACCAAAATCTATGCAGAATCAAATCAATGAGTTCAGACGCATAAACCAAGTTTTGAAATAACAGCCATGCTTTTCTTCAACAACTATGTCCTACCATTTTAGAACAATGGATATGGAAGTAGCAAAATAATAATGTCAGATATTTGCTGTCCACATGTTATGACTTAATCCTACAATTGCCAGCATATCATACTGTGTCCAACTGAACATTCCAAAACAATGCAATTCACATATTTCAAGATGTAGGAACAACATAAAGGAACTAGAAGAGCATGATACAAATTAGCAACATCAATCAACAATGATTTTAAGTATAATGAAACTACTAAGCCGATACAATGACAGAATCAAGTTTAAGTAGAAGCCTTACATGGTGAAATATATAGCAAATGCATTCAGGAAGAAAACGGACATTTGCAGCTTCACCCCATATGAGAAAATAGAGAGAAACCAAAAACAGCTTCCTGTCCCTGTTGATTGCTTGAATACTGCACAAGACAAATTCTTAACTTCAGACAGGAAATAGGGTCATAAATTTTTAAGACAACATCAGCTTGAAGTAGAGACCTGTTCCAGACAACACGTATCCGCAAGTATTTGCACCATTTTATGTAGTTATCTAACACCTTCAAGAAAACCTCGTTGATTGCTTTCTCATCAATTTTCTGCAACATGTCCAAAGGAAAATTTTAATGAGACTTATCAACTAAGTTCACTTCGCACAAACACCATTGTGATTTTGATACACGAGTAACAGTTGTGCGTATATAACCCAAGGTCAAATTACTAATGCAATGTAGATAAAATATATTGAATGAATCTATCACTCATTTTGACACGATGTCAACAAAAATGAGTAGTCCCAGTTTCATTAAACCAGTTAAAGCACTCACAGGATCAGCTTGGGCAGGTATACCAAGTCGAGACTGTGCATTTGCTATTGTAAGAACCACATTTTCTCGCTGATTCCTCACATTGTCTTTCTGAAACAAAACACAGAAGAAAGACAAACCGATTAACCACAAGAAGAAACTAACTATCAAATCAAACAAAATAAAGATATGTACCACTTGGGGAGTGGAATTAAGTGAATTAAATTCTGACATGCAGAACTAAACATACAATATACAATCAGCTACGTGAAATTACTGACAGAAATAAAAGATATACAAACCTGAAAACCAAAGACATACTCCAGAAGATCAAACATGTCTGCGTTTTGTTCTCCAGACAACTCAAAATCAGCAGGAAGTCGAGGAAAATGTTCAATGTATCTAATGGCAGATATGGCACCCCTAACCTGGAAGCCACCAAAAAAGACCAATAGAAGTAAAATAAATTTGAGATAAATCAATATATAAATACAATGCATATATTTTTCTTAATCCACACATATGCATTCATAAGCATTCTGAGAATAAAATTTTGAATTTGTTAGAAAGAGAATGCACAGTAGACTTGAACATCTGAAGGAACTATTTAACTATTTTATGCAATGGAAGAAAAAGAGATGCAGTGCACCATCACCAAACTTACTTCAGGGAAGGCTCCAACAACGTTAGTCAGGGAAGGCGCGTCTATAGGAACAATATTGTATGGTGTGAGCTCCCCGGCTTTTTTAATTCTCCGCAACTGTAAATTCACATAATATAATGTATCAGCACAGTTAGCACTAAGGAGTATGATTATCATTCAATTTTGGGTAGATTTTCTCAGAAACCAAGTTCAATCAGTTTTTGACCACATTTAGAACACATTAAAAGATAGCTGCGCTAGCAGAAAAGGATCGATATATAACAACAACTAGAAGGGTCACTGCATAGCATAAAAGTACCTCATCCATAATCAATCTTCCAACCCCTTGAGGATCAGCATCTTTGCTAAGTGCCTCCATAACCTCCATTAAGGCCTTCAAAGTAGCAAAAACCTTTTTCATCTCTAAGCGCCGAAGTTCCAACCTGCAATAATATACAAAATATCATGGCAGTCAAACCTCTATTTCCACAATATCACGGTAATCAAATTTTATTACTAAGGCATATATTATATTACAAATCATTCAAAGCATAATTCACAAATGCAGAGAATGACTCTTAAATGTTTGTCCATCCCAGAGTATGCAACTACCAAAAAAACTTACGGAACATTCTTATTTGCATGCCTTAAAAAAAAATTAATAAAACACCTCACAACTTCAAATCAAATCTATTCATCCAAATGAATATTTATGACCACAAATTTCAGTGTCATGCATGGAGTACAGACCAAATGAAAAATATTGAAAATCCAAAGGGGAAAATACTGGTTGAAAATGTAAAAGCTGCTGCAAACAAAATATATCAAGCAGAAATGCCAAGCCATTTCTAAGTGCAGCAAACATTATAGAATATATTGACACTACATACTAAACATTATAGAATATATTGACACTACATACTCGCCAAGATTTGCAGTGGTAAATATTCCAGATTCCCGCCACTTTTGTTCTTCTCTTTGGATATCATCAACTCTATGTTGCCTCTTATATCGTTGGTAAAATTCCCAAAGGTGTTCAATGTCACGATTCCGATCTATTCGACCACCATCTTTTTTTGCAAGTTTTTGCTGCAAAACATAGATTATCAGAACCAAATTAAGGAAATCCAGAAGAATTCAAACTAAAGTGCCATATGCCACATCATTCATAATTACAAATTCAGATAAAAAAAATACCTTAATAACAGACATCAAACCAGTCTTGAACTGAAGTACGCCACGGCCATCACTGCTTGGATCCAAATTTTGTGCCATTGTATACGCCTGCTCACAAACTAAAAGAACCACCAAGTGTCATTAATGACAAAAAAACAGAAAGAAATCCTAAATTTCCCTTCATGATCACAAATTCACAGCATTCAATTGTTCATGTGCAGATATAATTTATGAAGTTAAAACCAACATATCTATATTTTCAAGTATACTCAATG
This sequence comes from Breynia disticha f. nivosa, assembly GCA_948193385.1. Taxonomy (NCBI): domain Eukaryota; kingdom Viridiplantae; phylum Streptophyta; class Magnoliopsida; order Malpighiales; family Phyllanthaceae; genus Breynia; species Breynia disticha. The sequence goes on from CANYCX010552299.1 coordinate 6,967, forward strand.
AAGTAGCACCATTATATAAATCGAACCAAAACGAAGCTGATGAAATGGTAAGGAGAACTTAAAATAAATTCCATACATATTCACAAAATTTATTCTTCTAGTGTAAATGCCATCTGTTATTGCTAAAATGCAAATGCTGCTTACAAAGTCAAAACCAGTGTAGCCATGTATTCAAGTATAGAACATAGTTCTTAGAGGCACTGGGCGCACTTAAGTGCTAACAGGGTTTTGAGCCTGAGCGCTCAGAACAAAATAACTTGATAATAATTATATTATATGAAAATAACAATAAGACAATAATATAAGGATAATTAAAACCAAGTCATTGAATCACCTCATAATCAAGTCATCAAACTTAATAAACTATATCAAATGGTTCCAAATTTGATCATCTCAAAGCTAACAATAAGCAAGTTCAACATAAACAAAATTACTAAATAAATTAACGAACTCATGCAAACAACTAGAGCACCATAAGGCAAGTTCACCAGAACATAATGAAAAACTAATGATTGACAGATAAAGCTAATTCATCCTAATCCTCAAATTCAGTCAAGGTGTTAATGTGCCTTATTTGAAGTTACTTATTCTTTAAAAAAGAAAGGACAAGTAAAAAGAAGACTATAGTGTAACCGAAGCGGAAAATCTCAAGGCAATGAAGCCTGCACCTCACTTGAAGGTGGGAGCCTCATTGACACTGCCTGCCTGATGGCTCTAAAGGCGCCAGAGCAAGAGCCTACCGCACCTGGAGCACAAGGCATGCTTCTAAAAACAACAATATGGACAGCTAATGCAGCAACTTACTCCAATACAAGTCAAACCAAAACAATTAACATGAATTCTTAGAATTGACTCCAGTCAAATGTTAAGGTGAAGTTCGTGTAAATCAGAACGACATAAAAATTGAAATTCCTAAAATCCTCTACGTAATCAAGACATTCAATTGTTCCCGTGCAAATCCAGTTCACTAAGTCAAAACCTGTGAATTATGTTTTCAGTTATAATCAACTAACGCAGCATCATTACTCTGAAATAAATTACTTAATCGCAAAATACGAAGTTCAGCTCAATTAACAACTTTGTCAGAGACTTTCAAAATAATAAACTAACAATTAAAATTAAGACAAATTAAAGGCAAAATAATCGTCACAAAATTTAAACTTAACAAATTAACTAACAAATCAACAATTATCATAAATTTCACGGCTAATCAAAGCAACAGAAATCGCGAAGCTTAAACCAAAACTTACGAATTCTAGCAACATTTGGATCCTCATCCTGAATCTCATCAGCGGCCTGTAAGATAGTGTCGATATTCGAAGTCCGGCCAAGCGAGGGCGGCACAGCTCCGGCGATACCGCTCGGTTGTCTCCCATGACCTTGACCGGAGCTTCTCAGTTGTTCACTCCTTAACGTGGCCCGTATTAATCTCTCCCAATTATCGTAAACTCCAGGCATTTTAGGAAACTTTCTGAAAGTTAAACCCTACAATCGTTCCCAGTCAGGTGAGTTGACTCGCTGATTGGAAACTCGGATCTGAAAAGGTATAAGTAACAGAGATAAATTTGTTTGAATTTGAAATGAGAAGGCTTTGGCAAAGGAAGATGAAATAAATTATAAAAGAGAAAAAGAAAATAAAACGCTTTTTTTCCGAGTAAGAGAAACGCGGATCGAGAGAAAAGTACAAGGTTAAGAATGAGATGAAAAGACGATAGTGCCCTTGGGTTATATTAGAGTGACGTTGAGTATACAGATGTGTTATGGCGTTGTGCTGTTAGTATCCGTTGGATGGTTCGAGTTAAGGAATTGGTGACACGTGGAAGATTTTAATTGGTGCTTTGGGCCATTAGTTTAAACTAGGGGACAGGTGATTTTGCGTGGTGATTAGTATGGAAGATTTACGCAAATATTTGTAAGAAAAAGACTAAAACGTACGAAAAAACCGTTGGATACTGCAAATAACTTCTCACAATCCGCCATACGTCACTAAGGTTAAACTATAAATTCAAATTCATCCAGACAGTAAAAAAACAATTTTACTTGATAGTTTTTTTTCCTGAAAAACTCCATAGATGGATTGATTTTAAAGAGAAATGGAAGATTTGCAGGCATTGAGAAGTTTATACAAACTCCTCCAAACCAATGACCCAAAACATGTAATTCTTCTTCGTCACTGAACTCTGTTTAGTAATCAATCAATCATGTGGTTTGTTTAATTTCTTCAACAAAGTTGGCTTGATTATTTTTGGTTTTTCTGTGGCAGTTGGATGACAAGGCACGACTACTACTGAAGCATCTTCTTGATTCTGCCACGCACAATCTTTTGTCGGCGTCTCGCGCAATGGTATGCCACTGCCATTTTCATTCAATGCATACATATTCCGTACAATTGTGTGTTTGAGATTGCTGTTATTTTCGTATTTGTGTGTTCTGTTTTGTGTTTTATCGTAGAAACTAATATGTAATTGAGAAAACTTTTTATTGAATTATCCAAATTTGGATTTCGTTCATTGCAAATTACATGTTTTCTTGCAACAGATTAATGCTACTACAGAGCAATCAGGCGATGACAAGACAACTGGTACTGTTCAATCAATGCATCGGAATTCGAAGCCTCCTGCTTCACAATATAATGCTTTGAAGCCTCCACTCGCTGGAATTCAAACTCCCAAAGCAGAATCTATTGGTTCAGTTAATATAAATGATGATGAATTCTTGCGCAGGAACCTACCAAGGCCTCTGGAGACACAATTTAATTCTCAACTTACCATTTCCCCGTCCAAACTTCAGAGCAGAAAGAAACGTTGTCGAGTTTGTCAGCAATGCATCATCAAGCCAGAAACCAGAAGTAATAACTGTAACAACAAAGGAGACGACAAGGGTGGATACCAGTCTTTATCTGGGATTGATAAATTGCATTCTGCGCAACCCACTTCACAGCCAAATGGCAATCGAGTTAGTGCTGATTTGTTTAAAGAAATTAGTGATTCAATTATACGTATCGAGTGTGGCATTTTGTTCTTGCAGATTAGCTCTGGAAATGCAATCCTTACTAGTTGTTCTACAAGTAGTGATGCAGCTTCTGATAATCATTTATCTAGCCCAGATAAAAGATCAAAACAAGAAGATGGTTATGGTTTTGATACCAATCAAACGGTACGACAAAAGTTGCAGGTCTTGAACAGAACTAACTCACTGTTGGATGAGGATATGGAGTCATTGGCATCAGCAGCGACTCGGTTCACCAATGTGAAGAACATGGTGGCGAGAATTGAGTCAATGAATCAAGGAACAAACCAAACTAGTGAGCCCCATCATGTTTTTGGGTTGCAGAAGCATGATCATATAGCCAAGAAGAGCGGGGATTTGACGAAAGCTAAGCCATCCATACCGCAAAAGCAATTTAGCAAGTCCTCTACAAAGGGCAGTCTGGCTCACCAAAGGATGTTTGTGGGTCCAACACTTTTAAATTACGAATCTGATCAGAAGATTGGAACCACCAGTAGGGCTCGTGCGCAAAGTAAGCGGGGGAAAAGGCTACTTCAGTATGAGATTAGCTCATCAACATCTCCCTCTCGTGTGAGCTCGACGATGAACAGCCAGGAAAGTAGCATTTTCAGCAGCAGCATTGAAGCTTCAGCAACAGGCGAATCTGGAGATGCGGCATCGAGTAATAGCAGCAGAAGTATTGACTCATCGCTGCATGGCTCGTCAAGCTATGAACTACCTGATGAAAGTTATACTGAGGAGAGTGAAAGAGTTATCAGCAGTGCATCTCCTTCATATTATAGCACAAACGAGGATTCTTCACCGCGTATATTTAGTCGGAGGAGAATGTACAATAGATCTGTAAGCGAAATGAGAAGAGGACCGGGGCGTTTAAGGAAGTTGAAGAACAAACTCGGATTAATCTTCCACCACCATCACCACCACCACCACCACCATCATCACAAGTATCCTGACATCAACACTGATTACGCAACATCTAAATCAATGTGGAAGAACTTGCAGAAGATGGTTTTTCACCACAAAGATGACAATAAGAAGCGCCATATGCGTGTAAAGAAGGAAACAAAATCAAGTAAAGCATTGGTGAGTAGGAATAAGAAAAACAATGAGCAAATGGGACAGTTTCATACACTGGTAGAAGGTTTGGTGAGGCATGTTAAGCACAAATCTAAGGCTGATCATGTTAAGAAGAAAAAGGGTCTTGTAAGGAAGAAGCAGGCGCCTAAAAATAGAGCGAAAGTGAAGCTTGGATTCAGAAGTAGGAAGTCAACACATCAAAAATCACTTAAAAAATGATCATCATGAGCGTCCTATAAGTTTGTGCTTTGATGTTTCATGGTCCTGGTTTGAATCTTCTTCCAAAGAAATCGAATCATTCCTTTTTTTGAATAAATTTTGGAAGTTCATTTGGAAGTATAGAATATTAGAATATGTAAATATGTGATAGTCTAATGGAGGCACTGGACACCTCTTGGTTTAGTGGTATGTGGGCTGAACTTCGTTAGGCGAACCATAGATCGATCCCCGCAATGTCGATTTGGGAGGGAGTTAACCTTAAACTATTTCATCCCTGAACCGAATTAGTCTCGGCCCAGTGGATCGAGGATACCGGGATTCACACAAAAAAAATAGAAGATGGCAAAAAGAGAAAGGTTACAGGAAGAGCAATTTTTGTGGTAAAAAATCGAAATTTGAACGCAGAGACATGAGTGTTATGCAATGCTTCTATAGTATAAAACTAGTCAAATACAATCTGGTTGCCAAGATTTGAATGACCTAAAAATAACATTTGGAGAAAGATGCCAAGGTGACGTCAAAATCAGGCTTCCACGATTGACTGGCAAGGTATCTATGAGAGATCCACCAAAAATAACCCTTTCATAGTTGATTTTATTTTACTGTCCAATATGATGACATAAAAAATGATCGTCCTATCATTCGGTAGACTTTTAAGGCCTCAGTTGGTTCAAATTCGTAGATTTTTTAAAAAGTTCATTTTTCAAAAAC